>JAGKTI010026625.1:0-13529 GCA_018397915.1 Birgus latro | reverse complement strand
AAGCAGGCTTCCACATTTGTCCAAAACTCTTCTCTCACTCTACTTACACGATCTTGCGTTGGCGCATACACGCACACAATTGCCCACATTTGTAGTCCAACTTTCATTCTTACCCACACAATCCTTGACCCAACTGATCCATACTCTCTTACATTCTCCTTCCACCTGTTGCTCACAACAATACACACTCCCTCTTTCGCCCTCTCATTCTCACCCACTCCCGCGCATATACCCCATCCATATTCCCATTCTCTCACACTCTCACCTCGCCATTTAGTTTCAGTTATTCCACATATATCCACTTTTGCACTCTCAAGCACCTGTACAATCTCTCTCTCTTTCACCTCATCATTCATACCCCTCACATTCCAGGTCGCAATCTTAATCTCGTCCTTTGTCCATTCCTTTGTCGTCAACTTTTGGTCAGTCCTGGTCCGAGGCTTCCTGTTTGTATTTTTAGAGTTGTTTTTACGGGGTGGGGCACTAACCCACCACCAACCCTTTTAGTCGCGTCTTACGACAAGCAGGGATACTGGGGGAGAATTCTTGAAAGGCCCCCCTACCCCCAGGGGAGGTAAATACACATACATACACACACACACAAAAGCCAAGTTGCTTGAAGGATATCAAGAAATATTGTTTTCCATACAGTTGCCTGGACAAAGAGATCGCCCAATCTAAAATCTTAAATGAGTTCAAAGCAAAATTTGACTTCCTGAGAGGCAGAGACGGGATCCCACTTGCATAGCTCATTTCCTGTATATCACAACTAGGTAAATACACACACAAACACTGTGATTAGCACACAGGTCGGACGTGTATCGCTGGGTTCTGCTCTGCGGATACTAAATTGTACCCGTTTATGGGTCAAGCTCGTATCAGGCTAATTCAGGTGATGATCCAACATAACAGAACAAGATATAGCAAAGAAAGTGTAGCCTAAGTAAACATCAATATCAGTGTCAAGGAATGTGATGAATTTCCTTACGTCGGCTGGACAACGCCAAGGTTGGCAGACAATAGAGTAATGCACACTCTGTAAGAAGAGATCTTTTCTTCAAGATTACTTCATATTTTGGAAAGATGCCTTTAGAAGGTGTTAAGAAAGGAGACAAAGGTAAAAAACAGGATGATAACTTCTACCCAAAGCTGGTTGAAATGGAAAATTACAGTAAGTTAGCTGAAAAAGTAAATAGAGTAGAGGTCTTTTCAAATGGAAATTGAAGAAATCAAGAATTACCTATGCAGACAGATGGAAAAAATGAGGAATTAATAAATAAAAAAAAAAACAATAGGTAAACTATCAGCTGAGGTAAATTCACTGAGAACAAAGGCTAGTGAAATGGGATGTACAGTTATTAACCATAAGAGAATTATGCATGTTTTCAGAAATGATAGAGAAAATCAAGCAACCAAGCAGTCTGACAGACCAAAGTAGTAACAGTGAAGAGAAAATAACACAGGTAAATGAAATGGTGAGAAATTACAAAGATGAGGTACAAACCACGTACAGTGGGGCCCCTTGGATAGCGACCTTATTAGTCCACCAAAATGGCCGCTATCCATGAAAACGCTACCCGAGGGGCAAACTTCTTACCTAAAAAAATTAATACAGTCCTAGACTCCTTCAGCTATACCCCTAATTTCCTCCATTACCCATCAGTATCACATCACATTTCTTCAGTACTGTAATAAGATAGAAGTATACTACATATTCAAAAAATTATCTTTTTCTTTTCTTCCATGCAGTATTGTTTCTTTGGCTTGCCACGCATGTGCTCGATCGGTAGAGAGTTGGCTTGCAGTCCCGTGGGACCCAGGTTCGAATCCTCGCTGAGGCAGGGAACAGTTTAAGGATTTGAATTTCATTAAATCAGGCTTTACTGATCTACCAGATGACCCGCCGACATGTCGTAAAAATAACCCCGCTAATACCAATACACCAGTCCTGTATGAGACAGCCCTAGCATGTATTCAGTATGGACGGTGGGTGTTAAGCGCCGAAGTGGTGACATGTAGAGGTGTATGGAGGACGGCTGGGCCTTGATAGCAGGCTGTAAAGCCTATGCCCAGAAGTCGGACACATAAAAAAAAAAAAAAAAAAAAAATGTATTGTCTGACCTTTTCAGTCACTTTTACATTACCAGCACTTCCTGTTTTTTGCCTGGGCCCCCACCACCACTTGGGCCAGCCCCCGAAGTTGAAGCCAAGATATTAGAACACTCAGTAGCCAGACAATAAATGGAAGGTCACAAAAAACTTTAACAATGGTGGGACTGTGACAAATAGAATGAATGCACGGCGCATGGATAAACAAACAATCTTCTTCTTCTTGGGGTAACTGCGGGGAGGTTCACCTTCCACCCGTCAGTATCGCCTAGATACCGGCATTCCCCCAAGAGAAAAGTAAAGGTAAAGGAAAAATTTAAAACTGTAAAATTTGGTAGGAGAGAGATAGTTGGAGATTAGTTATAAGAAAAGCTTAAGATACGTACTTTCACTCCACATGGGTCAATGAACTGAATGACGATAGTTGGTTAGTTTAAAGATTTCCTTCACCTATAGTGAAGGTCGGGCCATACAGTAGCCCGGTCAGTGGGGTGTTGCCGATTAAAATAACAGTAAGGGGGAAGACAGGGTCTGGGAAATGCCCAGCACACACGCCCTGTCTTCTACTGGCTTTGTGGTGTGTGTGAATGACGATAGACTCGCTCTCACTATCAGTGTTACCAGCTCGCTACGTGTTAAATGCCTAGCGGATTTTCGCTAACCGTGCAGCATTAATCACTATGAGATAGTTTAATTCCTGTCGCTATCCATGGATTCGCTACCCAAAAAAACCCTACCTGAGGGGCTCCACTGTATACTGAAATGGTGAAAGTAAAGAATGATTTAGATACAAAGGAAGAAAAAGTGTAAGAAAGTGAAAGAAATTTTAAAGAAAAACCCAAAACTAGTCAGGGAAGCTGTAGAGATTAACAAATCTATAGTAATCAGTGGCATGGGTGAAGAAGAAACAAAAAACAGAATCTCAAGGGACAAAAAGGAGATGGAAAATATAATGAACATACTGCAGCAAGTATCAGAGGAAATCTGTGATAAAGATATAGAAGAACATAGACAGCTAGGGAAATATGAGAGAAGTAAGTCATGGCCCCTGCAAGTAACATTCCAGAGAGCAAACACTGTAGAGGAAATATTTAAAAATTGCCAACAAACTCATGGAAAAAAAGGAAATAAAAAAAGTATGGATAAAAAGATGCCTAACTCAAGAGGAATTGGGAACATTACAGGAGAAGAAGGAGGAAGCAAAAACAAAAAATAAGGAAAGATCAGAGGAAGAGAAGAGAATTTTTTTTTACAAAGTAATTGGACTGCAGGTACAAAAGTAGTACATAACCAGTAGGGAATAAAATAAAGGAAGGTAATACACTCACTCTATGGCAAGTATGTAAACAAGATGATTAAGTTGATGTGCTCAAATGTAGATAGAATGGTAAAAGATTATACCAAAGAAAAGGAACCTCATATTTGCCTAAAATAAAATTATCCCTAAGGATATCAAATGATACCCTAAACTTAAGAGGAATACAATATATGGAGAAGAGATAGAAATGTTAAAAAAGGAGGAGGAATTATAATGTTAAAAAAGAAAAATCTACAAGTCAAAGAGACAGAACTAGATATACCCTCACAACTAGAACTGACTGCAGTAGAGATTAATACATCTGAAGGGAAATTAACAGAGGCAAATTTATACATGCCACCCAGACCAAACACTTGAGAAAGAGGCAAATATGAAAACCAAGCAGAGAGAACAATTCAGAGTTTAAGAACATTTTACTACATACAATGGATGAGAAATCTTAAAGAATTATATTAACTGGAGATTTCAACACAAAAATACTCTAGATGTAAGAAGCCATGAAAGCTGTTGGGACCCAAAGCTTCTAGATCTTGGGGAAGAGCTTTTCCTAACAAAACATGAAAACACCAGAAAAAGAAGACTTGATGATCCATCAGTACAAGCTCCTATATTTACTAGGCAGGAAAATGATGCTGACAATATAATGTATCACCCTCCATTTGGCAAAAGCTGCCATGCAGTATTAAACTGCAACTTCAGGATTGCATATGACACAGTTAACAGTAAAAAGAATTACAAAAAGAGCCTACACTACAAAAAAGGGCAACTACCATGACCTGAAGAAGTACTTCTTAGAAATAGGTTGGGAAAAGGAACTTTGAGGACAAGATTTAAATGTTATATATAGAAAACTCTGTGAACTTTATGAACTAGGGGTCCAAAATGACATTCCATAGCACAAAGAAGCAGGAAAGAAAATAAAGAAATGGTTTAATAAAGAATGTAAAAAATGAAAACAAAAAAGAGACTTATGGGATAGATGCAGAAGACACAATAGTGAGAGGGAATATAACAACTATAAACGGTCAACGATTATACAAGGATAAGGGGAGAAGCCCAACGACAGTTTGAGGAAGGCAATATAAATAAAAGTAGTGATCAACCGAAGCTATTTTACAGCTACATCTGAAGCAAAACCAAAGTTAAAGATAAAATATAGTCCATTATGGACGAGGGGATAGAGAAAGATATTTGTGAAGCACTAAATGAAAATGTCCAATCAGTTTTTACAGAAGAAAATAATTTTGAGAGAGATGATATGGAACATGCATGCCCATGTCCACACATATTACCAGATAAACAAATATCAGAAAAAAAAAGTGGAGGAGGAGTTAAGTAAATGAGACAAAGGAAAAGCAAATGGTCCTGATGAAATTTCATGTTGGGTGCTACATGAATGTGTGAAAGAGTTAAGTACACCAATTTATTTAATATTCAAGGAATCCTTAGGTCAAGGTAAACTACCTGATATTTAGAAGAAAGAAAACATTGTTCCCCTATTCAAGAAAGGGAATAGACAAAATCCACTCAACTACAGACCAGCATCACTAACCAGTGTTGTAAGATACTAGAAAAAAGCTGATACGAAAAGTTTGGATAAACCACCTAGAAGAACACAATATGACAACAGAAAGGTAGTTTAATTTCAGAAAGGAAAAATCATGTGTTACTAATCTATTAAGCTATTATGATGGAGTTGCAGAATCATTACAGAAAAGAGAAGGATGGGTGGACAGTATCTAGATTTCAAGAAAGCATTTGACAGAGTGTCACACCAAAGACTTTTATGGAAACTGTACCGTCAAGGAGGAATCCAAGACAACCTGTACTGTTAGATGCAAGATTTTCTCAGAAAAAGGGAAGCAAGAACAGTACTAAGGGGAAATTATTCATCATGGAGGGAAGTGACTAGCAGAGTTCCACAGGGCTCAGTGGTAGCACCAGTTATGTTTTTAGTGTACAGTATACAGTATAAATGACATCGATAGTAACACTGGAAATGAAAGTTATCTAAATACTGTACGTTTGCTGATGGTGCAAAAATACAAAGGAGAATTACTAACACAGACTTGTAGAGAGCTACAAGAAAAATTAAATAAACTTCATGAATGGAGCGATAAATGGCATATGGAATTCAATGCAGACAAGTGTCACGTAATTAAGTTTGGCAATAGTGGAAAAAGACCAGATAAGGATTATAAGTTAGGAAGCAAAACCCTACACATATCAGAAAGAGAGAAGGACCTAGGAATGATTATCAATAATGGACTATCTCCAGCTGACCACATTAGTGAGAGGGTATGGAACATGTATACACTGCTTGCTAATATGAGGGTGGCATTCACATATATAAATGAGGACATGCTGAGAAAGATAACAATATTATTCATTAGACAAATCCAGGAGTATGCATCAGTAGTCTAGAATCCTCAAGAAACACATAGATTAGACTGAAGAAGTTCAAAGGGTTGCTACAAGATGGGTACCAAGCTTAAGGAATCTAAGCTATGAAGAAAGACTAGAAAAACTGAATCTGCCAACACTACAGGAGAGAAGGAAAAGAGGAGACATGCTATATAAACGTGTCTCAGGGAAAGAGAAAATAGACATGAGTATATAACCTATGGCAAAGCATCAGCAAGAGGACACTGAAAAAAACTGCACAAAAAGAGAGGTGACATAGACATAAGGAAAATCAGCTTCCCAATACAGTAGGGCAATTGATCAGTGGAATGCACTACCGAATGAAACAGTGTGTACCAAAACAATTCATAAATTAAAGGATATGTATAATAAAAGTGATTTAATACATGGGACCGTACGAGCTTGACTCATTCCTGATAACCCTTTCGCGCACGGAACCACGATTTGCGTTCCATGTGGTGTGGCTTGCAGAAGCACACGGGTCGCAAATCGTGTGAAAAAAAAAAAAATCACCAAAAAATCAGTTTTCAGTAGATTTGTGCCAAATTTTGGTGCATTCTAGCGGCCGCATGTCTCTCCCAAAGTAAGACCTTGGCAACACTGCAATGGCTCATACGGGCCTCTCTGTAGAGATAACACAGTGCTCCACAAGCAGTCAGACAGCAGGGTCGTGCCGCGTTGCACTGTCCCTTTAAATCCGCCATTTTCCCCCTCCCACCTGAGGTTGAAGCCATTATTGAAATATTGTGATTGTACAGTGTTTTTTACTATACTGTGAAGTGATTGTGTCTACTGAACATAGATATATTGTTTGTAAAGCACTGGGGTCCGTTATCAACTGTTAGGCCTAAAGGCAGGAGTCTGGTTTGTTATAGCGGGGTTTCCACTCTCACCCTGCTCGTAAATTATGTATCTTACCCTTATAGTGAAGCCATTACTTATATCTGTGAAACATATAGTACCTGGATTAGTGAAATAACTGACCTACCATAGAAGGCATTATGTTATGCCAGAGATACGCAGACATATGCATTAGTTGCTAAGGGAACAGGTGGTCTCTTACTACATACAGTAAGGAAGGGAATAACAGAGGAGGCTGGGATGGAATAATGTGACAGTCTTTTATACTGCACATGGTTCAGTGTGAAATATACGTATAAAATAGTGCAGCAAGTGTTCACCGAGAAATATTGCGTTGACTGACAGCGGAAAGTTTACGTAATGATTGGTGACAAGAAACGTCTGGCAATAGATAGATAGATAGAAGTGTTCACCGAGAAATATTGCGTTGACTGACAGCGGAAAGTTTACGTAATGATCGGTGACAAGAAAATACGCCACACAGTGACACATATATGACATAATATACGTATGTCATGCAGCGAATGTTCGTGAAGAAATCTATTGTGTGCATCGCATGTGTTAGGCAAACGTAGTGCAAGGAAGAGAGAATATGCCACACACACACACACACACACACACACACACACACACAGATTTGTTAATGGCAAATTGAAGAAAAGGGAAGGAATCATCAAACTGAAAGTAGAAGGAGAGGTCTACAAGGATGCAGTAATGCAAGCTGAAGTAATGAACAAATGTTTCCAATTGGTTTTCACTAAGGAAAGGGACTTTGTGGAAGGAGAGGGAGTGATTAGAAATGTAGTGATAAAAGATATAAAAGTGGAAGTGCAGGAAGTGTATAAATTACTGGGAGCTCAAGATGTAAGGAAAGCCCCAGGACCGGATGGAATCTCTAATTGGGTACTGAAGGAATGCAGAGAACAACTGGCAGATAAGATTCACAATTTAATTGTGTGCTCCTTGGAAGAGGGGAAAGTGCCTCGGGAATGGAAGAGGGCAAATGTGGTGCCAATCTATAAGGGAGGAAACGAGGAAGAACCTCTGAATTATAGACCAGTGTCCCTAACCAGCATGGTTGCGAAATTGTGTGAGAGAATCCTGAAAGATAGATGGATTAAATATCTGGAAGAGATGAATATTTTGACTGAAAGTCAGTTTGGATTCAGAAGTGGAAGGTCATGTGTTTCCAACTTGTTGAGCTTCTACTCAAGGGCGATTGACGTGATACAGGAGAGAGACGGTTGGGTGGACTGTGTGTACTTAGATCTGGAGAAGGCCTTCGACAAGGTACCCCACAAGAGACTATTATGGAAATTAGAGCATATAGGAGGACTGAAGGGAAGCCTCCTGGAATGGATGAGAGACTTTTTGAGTGACAGACAAATGAGGACAGTAATAAAGGACAGGACATCTGGATGGAGGGAAGTAACAAGTGGTGTCCCACAGGGCTCGGTGTTGGCACCTGTAATGTTCTTGATTTATGTAAATGATATGGTAGATGGAGTGAACAGTTATGCAAGTCTGTTTGCTGATGATGCAAAGATCTTGAGAAAGGTAGAGGTTGAAGAGGACTGTAAAATGCTACAGGAGGATCTGGATAGGATACATGATTGGAGCCGGATGTGGGAAATGAAATTCAACGCAAAAAAATGTAAAATATTGGAAATGGGTAAAAGTAACAAGAGGCCATCATTGAATTATTTGATGGGTAATGAACCAATTAGAAAAGCGAGAGAAGAGAAAGATTTGGGAGTGCTGGTCCAGGATAGTTTGTCATCTGCAAAGCACATAAATAAGATAGTGAGAGAGACATATAAACTCTTGACCAATATACGAGTGGTATTTCATTACATGGATGAGGAGATGATGAAAAAATTGATAGTGGACATGATCCGGCCCAGGTTAGAATATGCAGCAGTAGTGTGGTCCCCACACAAAAAGAAAGATATAACCAAGATTGAGAGAATACAAAGAACAGCAACCAAGATGGTCCCTAGTCTAGCAGATTTGCCATACAGAGAGAGGCTGGAAAGGCTGGATTTGCCTTCCTTAGAGGAAAGGAAAGAGAGGGGCGACATGATTGCAGTGTTCAGGACCATGATAGGAGTAGATAAAATTGACAGAGAAAATCTGTTTGTGTGGGATGAGAGAGCAACAAGAGGACACGGAATGAAACTAAAGAAGCCAAGCTGCTCGAAGGACATCAAGAAATATAGTTTTCCTTATAGATGTATAGACCTGTGGAATAGCCTGGACAAAGAGATTGTCCAGTCTAAAAACTTAAATGAGTTTAAGGCAAAATTTGACTTAATGAGAGACAGAGACGGGACCCCACGAGCATAGCCCATTTCCTGTATATCACAATTAGGTAAATACAATTAGGTAAATACACACTTACACACTACCTAAAACTCATCTTCAAATCCTTCAAGTTCTTGCCAGCAGCTCAATGCCTCTGGAACAAGTGAGTTATCCATATTTTGTTGATTTGTATATTGACCTATTTCTACTTTTCTGTATTTTTTACACAAATAAGTATTGTTTTTTACATACAATATACACATATAGAAGAAAGTTCAGCTTCAGCATCAGTACCTAGCAAAAAGACTAGTGGTCATGTCAAGCTTCTGAGAGCACTATCAAAAAGCTTATGATATTTAACGTGTATAATTTGAGTAAAAAAAAAAAAATAATAATAAAACCTAATGAGCGAAAAAATGTAAGTGTTTGTGGGGCAAGGAAATTGAGCGCTTTTATCTCGCTTGCGGCCAAGGAAGAGTATTCTATCTTCATCGTCCATTTACTCGAAAACTACTGAACGTATCGATTTCCTGTAAGAACCATGATAAGGATCAGTGAATTCTACGTATGTACAGGACATAAGTACAGTAAAACCTCAATTTAACCGACTTCAATAGACCGGAATTCGCTTTTATCGGACTCGAGGAGCTACCGGAATAAATTCCTATATATCGGAAAAAGTCTGATAAAGCCAGAAGCAGTCTGGACTGCCTGACCACTTCAGCTATGCTCACCACAATAAGGTACATAAAAGACATGTTTGTCAGTGTACAGTACAGTATTATTATTCCATTTGATTAATGAAGTGAAGGTATAACAGTACAGTACTGCAATGGTAGTGAAAACAGTTTAAAAACCATTGGTGCAATCCAGTCTAATATCTGATATGTCGGAAAAAGTCCGGATTAGCAGGGGAAAGTCCAGATGTCACTTTTATCGGAATTTCGCATTTTTCAGAATGGCTTGGGCCCCAATTAGTCCGTTATAGTGAGGTCTTACTGTATGTAATTTCTCTAATGAACATTAAAGTTGTTGTTACATAAGCGGTTATTGTGCGCGCATGACGAAAGTGCACCGCGGCCGTGAGTACTCTGTAGTTTTTTGCAATTTACTCGGAAACTATGAGGCATATCAAAAATCATAGGAGCCCCTGAAAAAGCTCATGAAATACTACATAAGATTATGCAATAAAAACATAAGGTGTGCAAGAAAACTTTTGCAGCAGAGCTCTCTGAACAAAAAAAAAAAAAAAAAAAAAAAAAAAAAAATTTAGATTAAATTATCTAAAAAAAAAAAAAAAAAAAAAAAAAAAAAAAAAGGCATTTAGTTTTAGGCTATTTTCTCGAAAACTACATATTGCATCACAACCGGACACACCTCACTAGAAAACCAATGAAATTCTCTATCAAAACTTCTAATAACATTTTTCTGTATGATGGAAAACATTCGAACGACAATGTTGGGAAGTGAGATCAACATTCCTATATGTTTATTCACGGCAGCCTAATGTACTTTTATTCGTATTTCTCTCTCTCTCTTTTTTTGTTTATCAGCTAGAACAAACATCGGCGAATAAGATGATGTGGGTTTCCTGGAAATATTTAGAGGTTTAGGTGGCGAAAATAAGGTGAGAATACGTGTTATTTGAATCGCGCGGGCGGTCTGGCGGTGCGCGGGGGTGAGTAAAATCGTGAGCCATGAAACTTACTAAAACTTATCTGTGAGCAATACATACATATACACAAAGGCTTGAGGTACTGGGTTCTAAGGAGAGGGGATGGAGAGATGGAGAGTAAGTGGTCTCCACCAACTGGGATTACCAGTAACTCTTTGAGTAGGGCTTCATCTTTGAAACCCTCAAAGCCATCAGAAAGCACAGACACTGCATCATCATTGTTGGCAGAACCAGGTTAGAGCATGATAATAATGCTTTTGAGCTGAAAAATGCGCTATACCAGCAGGAGTGCTGATTTTCATCTTGCACTGATAATGAAAACTGCTATAACTACGGGATCACTATACAGCGTGACTACAGAATTTAAATAATTCTTACATGATATCTGTGGCACTGTGTGACAGCTAAATAACATTCACAACACGAGTTGGCCACTGATTCTGGTAAAGTAAATACAAGTAAACTCTGTAGAATTAACTACACTAGCTATCAATAAATATGTACACGAATAAATATCGTACTGTACATTTATATATTCACTACATCAACACAATGTTTCCTAAACTCACCACTGAATATTTTCTTAACAGTAAGAGGGCGATCACCCAGTGGGGAATCTTTGCCTCCCTCCAATGAGAAGCCAAGTCCAGCTCCATCCTTGATCAGGGTAATGGTGAGGGGTGGGCCCCGTGACACTGACAGCTCATCAGCATCTAATGGAAGAAGATAAGTCAATATATACTGAAACCTTAGGTCATTTGCAGTAATGTAAAGTAACAAGATAAATCTACAGGGAATGAATGCCTTCACAACAAACAGAAAAAACTGCTAAAGCACCATCACTTCACAAAGCACATGAACTGAATGAGGTATGGAAAGTGTTTAAGTAAATATTTAATTTTAATAATTATAAATGAGTGTGTTGTCTCAGATGACTGGCTGAGGAGTGTGGCTGTAAATGTGGGCAAGGGGAAGGATGATGCTCTGGAAAGAGGATATTATAGAGATATAAAACTTCTGGACCAGATAATGAAGGTTATGGAGAGAGTTCTAGTAGGTATGATTAGAGAAAGAGTGAATACTAATAAAATGCAGTTAGGGTTTATGCCAGGCAACGGGACCATTGATGCCATTTTCACTGTTAGACAGCTTCAGAAAAAAATATATACATAAGAAAAGGGATCTGAACTTTGTTTTCATTGATTTGAAGAAGGTATTTGACTGAGTTTGTACACAGGTTGTGTAGTAGGCAATGAGAAAGCTTGGGATCAAGGAGTGGTTGGTTAGAGTGGTTATGGCAACTATGTCTGTGGGTGCTTCCACCCAGGTAAGAGTGAATGGAGATTTAAGTGACGAGTTTCTGTGAATGATGGTGTGCATCAGGGGTCAGCTTTCAGGCCCTTGTTGTTTATCATGGTGCTTGAAGCCCTCTCACATGACTCCAGAAATGGACTGCCATAGGAGATGTATGCTGATGATTTGGTGTTGATCCTAGAGAACAAAAGGGAGGAAGATGAAAGATTTATGAAGTGGAGAGCTGGTATAAGGCACAAGGGCTTGAGGGTAAATGCAGATAAAACAAAGGTGATGGTAGTTTGGATTGGTGGCAGTACTGTCAAAGAAGGGGAAGAGTTGCCACATGTGGTTAGCCACAAGGGCATGGTAAGTAATTGCATCTTGTGCAGTGTTTGTGATAAGTGGGTGCATAAGACATGTAGTGATATTAGATGTAGGCTTGAGATAATGCTGATTTCATGTATGCAGTGTGTCAGGGAGGGCATGTGGCAAGTGACAGGCATGAAAGGACTGATCTTGCTGGTGAGTCTCTCAAGTGTGTGGACGACTTTTGTTACTTTGGAGACGTGTTATGTGCAGGAGGTGGGGCTGCACCTAGCTCTGTGGCTAGAGTGAGGAGTGGTTGGAAGAAGCGCAGAGAGCTGTTGCCTCTCCTGACACCAAGAGGGCTCTCCTTCCGTGCAAAGGGATCTTTGCATGTGGCATGTGTTAGGAGTGTAATGCTGTATGATAGTGAGACCTGGGCAGCAAAGGAAGAGGCTCAAATGAACAGAAATGATAATGATTAGGTGGATGTGCAGTGTGTCTCTGAGTGAGAGGCCTGGGCGGCTAGGTTTATGATGGAAAAGTTGAGAGGTAGGATGGGGCTGGAGTATATTTGTGTTGTGATGAGGAGAAGTAGACTGAGATGGTTTGGTTGGGTGTGTGGAAAGGATGGGGGATGACAATAGGATGCAGAAAATAAGAAGTGTTAATGTTGGGGATAGGGTAGTGAGAGGTAGACCATAAAAGACCTGGGACAAGGGTGACCTCAGGGATAAGAGACTGAATAAGGAAGCTGCCAGAATCGACCAGCATTGACAGCCGTCATTAGGTGACCAAGGCTGATGCATGCAAGCATGTTGGAACCTTTAAAAATTAAACAAAACGAAACGATTGTTTTACTTGGCTATTGACGAATTTCGTCATTGTGGTAGTTTGGCAGACAAGTTAACTGTGATCAAAAAGGTTTGACTGCATTGGAATAGACTGGTATTTATGCTTGATACTGCTTGCACCTTTCTTAGAAGCCATAGCTAGGGCTAGATGTAATTAAAGTGAGATAAGAATCAGTTAAAATATCGTACAGAGATCACCCCCAAAGCATGAAGTGTAAGCAGTTCAAGTGATCATGTGCTACACTCAACGCTATCTGTGGCTGCCTGGTAAACTCGTCTGGTGGGTGTGGGAATTTCAAGGGCCCACTCATAATTTTGTCTGGATTAAAAGAGGTACTGGACCATCTAGTGCAGGAAAATTGGTGTTTCTCTCTCTCCATATATA
>JAGKTI010026624.1:0-13529 GCA_018397915.1 Birgus latro | reverse complement strand
CTGATGATTCCACCCTTCACCTTTCCATTCGGTTTCCGCAACGTCCAACTCAGCAGTTACTTCAACAAAAAAGGGATGAGGCTATGGCACACCTAATGTCCGACTTGGCTCGTATCTCTGATTGGGGTAAAAATAATCTTGTTATTTTTAATGCATCAAAAACTCAGTTCTTACACTTATCAACCCGACAAAGTCTTCCTTAAGATTACCCTCTAATGTTTAATAATGAACAGTTATGTCCTGCATCATCCTTGAACATGCTTGGGGTTTCGTTCTCTCGGGATTTGTCTTGGAAAGATCATATTACTTCTCTTGTGAAATCTGCTTCCAAGAGATCGGGTGTGCTAAGCCGATTCCGAACTTTCTTTACCCCTGGACAGTGGTTGACCTTGTACATGGGTTTTATTCGCCCGTGTATGGAGTACAACTCTCATGTGTGGGGAGGCTCCCCACATGCAGCTCTTCTCAATAGGGTGGAGTCAAAGGCTTTTCGTCTCATTAACTCTCCTCCTCTTACTGATTCCCTTCAACCTTTGTCTCTTCGCCGCACTGTTGCATCTTTATCTCTCTTCTATCGCTACTTCAATGATCACCATTCTTCTGAACTGTCTGCTTGCATCCCTCCACTTCTACGACGGGCACGTAGTACCCATCTAGCAACAAACTCTGATCCCTTTTCTGTCCAACTCTCTAATGCAAGAGTTAACAGTTACTCCCAGTCCTTCATTTATGCAACTGGTCAACTCTGGAACTGTCTTCCTCTGTCTGTATTTCCTACTTCCTATGATCTCCAGTCTTTTAAATATAGTGTGTCCAGGCATCTCGAAAAGAACGGATCTTGAATTTGGCTCTCTTTTATATTGTTTTTGCTTTTTCTTGGAAGGAACAGTATGTAGGCCTGTGGCCTTTGGTTCCTTCTTCCTTGCATTAAAAAAAAAAAATATTGCGACACTCTGTGTAGAGCAGTTATTTTTTCCCCATTCTGTATTTTCCTCTCCTTCTCCAGTTCCTTTTTTCCCTTCGTTATCATTTCTTAGTCCTATATCGAGATTAACGGGTGTGTCAGGTGTACACTAAGAAGTAGAGGGGAAGACTGCCTCATTTCTTTACATGGATGGATTTTTTCACACCAAGTCAACATTTCACCATAAGATTGAACTCTCCGAAATGATTTGATGGCAATTGTACCAGATCAACGGCCCATAAATCATTTTCATATAAGTCTTACTTAAAATATAAAACAAGTGAATCATTCTGTCATTTTAAAATTGCTAGAAACCATGCAAAAGCAGTAATAAATCTCGCTAAATAACACTTTTTTCAAAACCAAGCATAAAAACTACTTAACAGTCCTAATGACAATAGAATATTCTCGTCAACTGTTAATTCTCTCATTAATAACTTATAACAAGTCATCACCCATTTTCCACTAAAATCTTCAGATGGTAACATTACAAATGACCCGCAAGGTAAGGCGAATATCCTTGCTATTACATATGCCAGAAATTCTACCTTAGAGAATGTCAGCTAGAACGTCCCTGTTTTAGGAACCGACTCCCCCGAAACTGTTCCACTTAAAATACAGACAAGATACGTAGAATCCGTCCTAGACAATTTACTAAACAACAAAGCTCGAGGCCTAGATGGAATTCCTCCAATTGTTTTGAAATAGTGCTCCTCAGAACTTGCCTCTGTTCTAGCTAAATTATTCAGACTATGAATATGTATTTCTCCACTCCCTAATTCATGGAAAGAAGCCAGTATCCATCCATTTCCAAAGAAAGGAAGTTCCTTTGACCCCTCTGATTACAGACAAATAGCTATCATTTCTTCTCTTGGTAACGTATTGGAAACTGTAATTAGTAATCACAGTGTTAAACACCTTGAATCTAACAACTTAATTGGTGATATATAATATGGTTTTCACCACGAAAGATCCACCATTGATATACTCAGTCTTCTGGCTCACACCAACCATCAATTACTTGACCAACATGGAGAAACTGATTCAGTAACCCTTGATATTTCTTAAGCTTTTGACAGAGTGTGACACTGTTCTCTGTGATCGAAACTCCCTTGCTATGGACTAACGTCCTTTGTTCCTCTGCCCTCTTCATATCTCAGCGACAGAAAAACAATAGTAAAAGCAGATGATGTATATTCCAATTTCCACTCAATTAATGCAGGCGTGCCACAGGGATCACTTCTGGCACCAGCTCTATTCCTAGTTCATATTAATGATCTCTTATCTGTCACCCACAGTGCCAGCCATTCATATGCAGATGACTCGACACTTCACAGTTCATTTCACTGAAACACCTATTCACAAAGTTTGATATCACTAACTCTGAACTCAGTGCAGCCATCTCCATAAATCAAGACTTATCTAAGATCACTGAATGGGGACCAAATAACCTTGTCTCACATAACGCTAGTAAAAAGAAATATATACAGTTTACTAATAGACAGATATTGCCAGATTCGGATATTACCTTCAATGCTACTAATATTCTCATCTTCAAAAGTATTGAAATTCTCGATGTTTCGCTTAACAGTACCCTCAGCTGGACCTCTCATTTCAGATCACTTGCAAAAACTGCACGAAAGAATCTTGGATTATTTTACAGAGTCCGTAAGTTCTTCCCTGACGAGAAGTTAGCTATAATTAAAAAAGAGTCATGTTGTGCTCTCAGTTGGAATACTGTTCACCCTTGCGGAAAGGCTTTGGAGAGGTTGCACTGTAACAAAGAGACAAAATTCAGAGCAAAGCTGTTGGAATTATTAATAACCCTGCTATTACAAATAACCTACCTCCCCTAAAAGTAAGAAGGAATGTTGCCTTCCTTGCTTTATTTTACAGGTACTTTTATAGCAAATGTTCAGACGAAGTTGCGTCCATTGTGCCACCTCTCCATGCCTTTCCTCGTGCTACACAGGCATCTGACAGCGCTCTTGACTGGAATGTCACACAGCCATATTGCAGAACTGCCTACCAGAATTCTTTTATTCCCCGACCTGCATCTCTCTGGAGCTTGCTTCCCAAGAGTTGTTTTTCCCCAAACATCAACCTACAGCTGTTTACGTCCAACTGTTACAGATATTTTTTTACGAATGGAGGATGCCAGTAATCTGGTGTATGGATTATTTTTGTATTCATTTGTTTTTCCTTCCTGTGTTCTGTTATTACAAAAATATGTAAATTGTTGCCCCACATGTGTTCGCTTCGGCTTTGTTGGAATCAGTAACATTATCCAGTGTTTGGCTGTCCTGACATTCCTTCCTCCATGTTATCACCCCATAGGGGCAGCAGAGTAGTCCCGGGTCCTATGGATAGGATCCTGTGGAGGCCAAAATCAGAAAGGCCCACCCTGGATTGTGAATGTACAGATGATGGCAGTGGGTGACGACAGCAGTGCCTCTTTAGCCAACACTTTTAACCTAAGTAGGAAGCAAGGTACATAATTATGAGACCTGAAAAACATACACATAAACTTTCAGAGTGACTGACTGGGTTAATTTGTGTGGGGCTCAACGAGGAGTTTAGATTGGAAATATAATAATTCATCTAAATACAAGGGCGTTAATGATTCACTCTTTGGGAAAAATCTCAGGGAGTGACTATTGCATCCAACTCAGCACAAGAGAGTGACATATTAATATTCCAAGCATGAGAGAGCACAGACAGTTTGGTGGTCTTGGTGGGGGTTGCATAAGCCATAAGTGTGGGTGACTCACTATGGGCATTACATCCGTCACCCAGGTTTAAATGACTTGAACATTCTGAATTGTCTTAGCAATGTCACTGACAGCAAAATTACGAATAAATTGTATAGATTTATTCATGGAGAAACACCATTGATCATTATCTGTGGCAATTACAGGGGTAAAACTATTTACAATCATTTTCTTTTAAAGCTGAGACGCAATGTCCTTGTTGAGAAATGTAGCACCCTCACAGGTGCTAGTGCTCGATTTTAACACAAGAACACCAAGTCTGGAATTTTTGATGGGTACGACAAAGTGATATCGTCTAACATATAATGTAAACAATTTTCATTTAGTGCAATAAAGTTAGCAGAGGGAACTGTCTGTACAAAGAAATTTGTTTCAGAGATTTTGAAGAAATCGTAAATATCTGCCAGGTCACCCTGAACCGGTAATACCATGTAGAAGCACACTAAGGAGGAGGGTCTTGCGAGATATTACTTTTATCTGTTCATGGTACAAGGCAATGTAATCAGGAAGGGCAGCAAAATTAAGTCTTGCGAGATATTACTTTTATCGGTTCATGGTACAAGGCAGTGTAATCAGGAAGGGCAGCAAAATTAAGTCATGGCCTTGTCAGTAAGATGTAATCAGGAAGGACAAGAAAATTAAGTCATGGCCTTGTCAATGACATATTGTTTAAAATTTCCAGCAATAATGCATTTGACACAATATCTACACTCAGGCGAGCCTCCATCATGTTCTGGAGATTTTACTTAATCCCCATATGATCGGCAGTGATATCCTACAAAGCTAACTGAAGATTAAGAAAAGCTTCAATGAGGCAAGCTTTGCCTTCCTGATAGACAGAAGTCTAATAATGGAAAGTATTAGCTGCCTTCTCCAATTTTATAAGTGCAGCTTGCATATGAGATATGGTAATATTTAAAATATGAGAGTGAACATTCAATACTAGATGCTCTTTTTCAGACATCTTTTTAATTTGGCGCAATCTGGCATGAATTCCGTCTTGGTGCTGAATTGCAGTATACTCTAAAGAAAGCATTACCAATGCCACAAACAAGGTCAATCGCACTTCTGGGTCTAGGACCGGTCAGTGGTTCATTTGACAACAAATTCGCAACAAAATTGTTCGAATCCTCAAATCTAATATCATACTCATGTTGGAATAAAGCTAAATCTTCCTTCAATGATGATACAAGGAAGAACGAATTGTCCATGTGATCTATATTCCTTCTAATAGACTCAGCTAGATCTTGTGCATTAGTTAGGGGTTTGTATACATTTCATCTTGAATTAACATAATATGGACGGACCATTTAATGATTTCCTGTCGACATAAGTCTGGAGACTGGAAAATAGATGAGGCCTTTTAGAGCAGGTTGCTCAATATGTGAGTCATTGTGTCTAGTATTTCCTGACACTACGACTGCAAACAGCATAATCTGAAACAAATTAAAATAATTATTATGCCTTAATCGCTATTCCTTGCTAGTATTAGGTTTAGTCGCCCTACCAGTGTGCTCTAACGGTCTGTCCATAACTAGAGTTGTGTTCTACTATCGTATGTGATCCCAAGCTATACGAGGGGCGTCAGGGAGCCTGCCACGACCGGAGAATAGCCACCTTGCCACTTCAGGTTATTTACTTCAACTTACCTTCATTTACCATGTCTTGTGTCTCTTGCATATTTCGCACCTCCTGCATATCTTCCGTCTCTCTTTCACCTATAGAAATTCGATTATCTCGCAAGTTGTCCCCAGACGATCATCCTGCACCACGGCTATTTTCCAGTGTGAGAGAGCAATCATATGAACCATTCTTACGATCATTATTATTAGAAATCAATTGAGCCATTCTCACCAGCATTATCATCATATTTAGACTATAATTGACCTCATGTACTGAGTATGCACGACGAACATTTTTGCTATCTTTAATGGTGAGGGAAGTTTCAGGAACCACCTCCATCTTACACTCTATGTACCTTAATCACCACGTCACTGATGAGCTCAGTGACCCTGTATGGTCCTGCATAAAGTTGCTACAGTTTCCTAGCAACGCCTCGCTTAGGAATTGTATGCACATGTACTCTGTCTCCTTCACGGAGAGGTTTGAAAGCAGCCTTCATACTCCCGTAATTTTCATGCTTTGCAATAGCTCGATCCAAGTACAGATGGTATATCAGAAAAACCTTAGCTATCACGGCTGCTACCATGTACTTAGCATCATCCACATTATAGTAAGGCAGCGATACATTTGGCAGCGATACATTTATTGTCTCCTATGGCACCAGTGGGTTTCTCAGGTACAAAAGGAAATATGGGGAATCCTTATTAAGACCTACTGAATCTCAGGTTATAGGCCATGCAAGCCAGCTATATAATTCGGTGCCAACGATTTTCATTGCTTTCGATCACTGTACGTAAGATATGAATCACGGTTCCATTCTCTCATTCCACCAACCTATTTGCAGAAGGCTGGTAAGGTGTAGTTGAAATGTGCCCCTTTGGAGTATGTCCTTTACTCCACGTAGTGTGGCATTCACTAATTATGCTCCTTGGTCAGTGACAAGTTGTTGTGGAGTTCTGTGAAGGCAGACAACCCTCTCACGGAGTATACGAGCTATCTTCTCCGGTGTTTTAATTTTTAATGGCTTACCAACAAGAAATTTGGTCAGTGTATCCACTACCGTGAGGACATACTTGGGTCTTGCCTCAGACATATTCAACCGTCCTATAACATCAATAGGGATCCGATACAATGGCAGCAACACATGTGGATACCCCATAAATGGGGCCACGGCATCCCCCGGCCTCTTCGAGGTAATGTATTGTTTACAGTACCGACACATAATGGTTATATCTTTGACCATAGTTGGTCAATAGGCAAATCTCTTGGCGTGCGCAATGGTGACCTTGGTCCAACCATATCCTGACAGTGGCAGTTTAACGGCTGCCTGCACACTGTTCAAGTAAAACCATCTGTAGTAGGTCATTATTCTCATAAGCTCTTGTTCTTTTTGGTAACGCAGTCCAGCCTTCCGGAGACAAAACTGTTCAACTGGGACAGCCAGTTTGGGGACCTGTGGGGCATCTTTGCGAAAGTACCGCTTTAACAATCCCTAAACTGGATGTGCCTGTTGTTGCTTCTACAGTTAATCAAGGGTCCAACTGACAGAGTCAGGGATGGTCACACTTCTTGCAACAACCACTATAACCTATGCATTATCGTCCCGTGGCTCATTACGAAGACGTGACAAGACATCAGTTACTTTATTTTGATGTCTGGATAGATAAGACACATCTATATCATATTTTGCAACCTGGAGTAGCCATCTAGCAATCCTTCCGGATGGTTCCTTAACATTAACAACCTCGTGAGGGGTTGGCGATCCGTCTGCACAATCACTCCGTATCGTGGGATAAGAAGTCGTTTAATCTGTAGCCCATACACTATACTCAAGTCTTCTTGCTCAGTAGTGGCATAATTAATTGCAGTCTTTTTCAGAACTCTACTAAAATATATTATTGTCCTAAGAAGTTTATCATAAACCTTTTGTTGTAGTACTCCTCCTGTTGCTGTATCGCTTGCATCTGTTATCAAGTAGAATAACTTATCAGAGGAATGGAACTTAAGAACTAATTTATCCGTTAACTGGCCCTTCAGAACTCTGAAGGCCTGGTCTGCCTCCTCATTTCACTGTATTTCTGTTTAGAGTTCTTTACCTCTTTTTTCTCACGAGTCAGTTTTGTGAGGGGAAAAGCAATCTTAGAGAAGCCATCTATGAACCTACAGAAAAAATTAATTGATCTTAAAAAAGATTGGAGCTCTTTTAGAGTGTATCGGACCGCAATTTTTTTCAGCGCTAGGACCTTATCCAGTTGGGGTCGCAATCCTTCAGCAGAAATCATGTGTCCTAGGTAAGATACTTCAGCCTTGAAAAAACTACACTTCTACAGCTAAAGAGTAAGGTGACAGAGCTTCATTCGAGTTTTGTACATTTGAATCAAAATCCTTACCATACACATTTATGTCATCAAGGCAAGTATGACTGATACGTCCTGTCACCACCAAGCAGGACCTCATTATAATCCGCTGGAACGTGGCAGGGGCATCTTTCTACTGTACTGTCAATGACGGTTTTGTAAGGAAAATGCGGCGAACGGTCGTGAATCTTCATTTAATGGTAACTGATGGTATCCCTGCCTTAAATCTAAACTACCGAATGTAGTGTTCTCACCTAAATGGAAAAGGATGTGTGTGATATTTGGCAATGGAAACTGGTCCACTACTAACTGCTTATTCAAGTTTCGAAAGTCGAAACATTTCCATAATCCACCATCTTTCTTCACCACTGGGACCACGGGTGAACAATAAGGTGATCTGGAGGGATATACAGTAGATGTTTCGCTCACAAGTACTTTAATTGTTGCCTAAGAGTCTCATGATACTTCTATCTATATACCTAGGCTGCTTCCCCCAAGAAAAGGGAGGTAGCCGAGACAGGTCAACACATTACCAATTTACTCATCCACTCATACACATTCATTCGCATCTTAGCCCTAAAGGGGAGAAGGGAGAGATCCTCTCCGCACCACACCGCACGAGGGTCAACTACGCAGTGCAGTCAGTGACATCCGCAGCAGGGCCCGACAGCAAAGCTGGTTTACCCCTGCCACATCATAATGGATCCAGCCCCTTACCTGCACCTGACCTGATCAGCTGATCAGACAAAATGCAGGAGAATATCTCCTCAGGGTTGCGTCATCATTTATTCATTCACAATTTCTCTCCATTCATTTCTATCACGCACAGCCACTCTTCCTTGCTCAACAGACAACCCTCACGCATGATACTTAGCTGGTATTTTATATGGCCGGCAATTCACGACCTGCCCCGTGGCACAGATACGATTAGGATGTTGGAAAAAGGGTGTACTAGTCAGTGGTTCATCAGGCAAAGAACACACATGAAGATATTTTCGCACAAGGCGTTTAAGGGCATCGTTCTCCAAAATCTGCAGTGAAAACAATAATCTATAACCTTAACTAGTCTCCTCAGCATTTCCCACCTCTGTGTTACACTATTCATTTGACCTTGCTCATTGTCCTGACTTTTTTCTCACCTTACCACCTCAAATGCTGTGCCTACCCAGTACCTCCCAAATATCCTGATCCGGTCAGGAGTGGCATTAACATAGGCAACATAAACCCAGGACTTTCCTCTTGCCTTACTCAGGACCATGTTCACTATCCCTGGCCTCAGCATAATAGCGAAAGCATTACTAGGACTTCGGGAAAATGAACCAAGTGTCCACCCAGAAATATCAGTCTCTAATGGGATGACGTATATAGATCTATCACAACTGTCTCACTCATGTAACATCCAGAGATGTACTCTAATTTATCTGATAGGCCGACTTCTGTTACGGTCAAGGAGGAAGCATTATCTATGCGAAAATCTTTCTTTCAGCCTGCAATTCTACCCTCTCGCCGTCGGTCTCGATACACAGCTAGTCTCGGATAATATGTACATTCCGAGCAAAAATGAACTGGAACCTAGAATCGCTGGAAATGTATATGGTAATTTCTGACAAGTACTAAGTCACTTTTATAAATGCTGCCTGCCAGCCCTTTAGGTAGGTCTGTTACTCCTGCATCTTGAATTCATCACCGCTTGCCGACACTAAATACGGCTAGAGCTCAGGTCTTGTCCCATTCGGATTCTCATAGGTTCCCTGGTTAATGAGTGATCAACACACCCTAGTATCTAACAGCATAGGGCAATCCTTCATTTCGCCACAAGCTCCCATGACTACCACCAGATCCGTTCCATTTCCCAAAGTCGCAACAATTAGTCGTTTGACTGTTTTGTGTGTCTGCGCATGAAAATGCTGCTCAGGACAGTGTTGCAATGATCACATCGTGCAACCTGACCTGGGCTGTCTACTTTAAAGAAACAGTGAGCTGCCATGTGACCCGATCCACCACAACAGAAACATCTAATTTTTCTCCTTTCTTCAGCTGAGGAGTTGTTGTAATGGCCATGCGAGATTGGCCTTGTGGCACAGCATGTGGACTCTCTGACCTACAACACCACAACTGTTACACTTCCCTGTACCGACAGAGGTTAATTTCCCAGTATCTATTTGATCTCTTTTACCAAAGACTTTATCTGCAGTGGCATGCACAATCACGTCACGCTTTCTTTCGTTTGCTACGTTATCCTCGGCGAGTGGGGAATTGCACTGTTCTGCCCAACTGATGGCCTCATTCACGAATTTATTGGGGTCGTCGTGCTGATTAGCATAAGCAGTGACTGTATACTGAATGGGGAACATTTCCATGAATAAATGTATGGTTGTATACATACTGAATTCTCCAAAACCAAACATAATACCAGCAATTCGATTAGGTAGCTTCATTAGTCGAGACCAGTAATCAGTGATATGCTTGCCGGATTACAATTCCCGATGAGCAGGTTGGAAAGCTTTTTCTGGAGTGTGAAGTTTAAGGAGGGCAGACTTAAAATCCTCCCAGCCGCTGTTCACCTCATTTTTAAACTGTTCAGCTTTGTCATGATCACCACCTAGTATGTATCCCCAAGCTATGTCAAACCTGCCAAGTGTAGTCCACCTATGTCCAACCGTCCTGTTCTGTCTCCCATATCCATGTGTTAACATTAGGTTCAGTAATTAAACCTGGGTATTCAGCTAGTGTTTTGTGTGTACTTGCTGTGAAATAAGCTAAGCCCTTTGTTCAATGTACAGTGTCTTCCTGACTGTCAGCAACTACTTGCGACAGCTGATCAGTAAGAATCGTAATTTCCAATGAAGTGTGATCTGGCTATCCTTCCACCATTTCTGCTGATACTTCAGAATCTAAATCTGGCGGTGTATTCGAATTCGAAGCGAGCATCCTCTTCATCCAAGCTAGATTCATTGCTAGATTCCATGAAATTACTTTGGAGAGTCTTAGGTGTGGAACTGTGATATAAAAATTATTAGACCTATTATATCCAGCCAGTCATTATTATCGTGTCCTACACTCCCTCAGTAATCGTTTATATGTTTTACACTCATCATTTATGAGCACGATTTATGGCTGCTATTTACTGAGAGGGGTAGCTTGAGTACAACAGCATTTGGGAGTGCGCAGACAAGTCAAGAGAGAGTCTGTAACGTTAAAGTTAGGAGAGTGTTACAATGTGTGTCCCATCCTATCCCATTTCCCTTCTGGACAACAAGGAATATTGCTCCACAGACTGAGGTTCCAAAACACAGATATGTTTTCTTCTTTACTATTACTAACTTTGTAGAAGACGATTACATTGCTTTGGCAACACAAATGGAAACAAGTCACTCAGTACAAAGAGATTTAGTTCAGTTACATGTAATTACAATCACATTTACTGTACAATAATGACCCACTTATGAGAATTGTGTGTTTACTTAAATTCTTACTTACCACAGAATAATCACTATAATTATCCCCACGACCAGGAACTAGCATTAATTATTGCTGGATATTGAGCAAAAGCTAATTAACATTTTTAACTGATCCTTAGGGCATGTGAAATTGCCTTGTCTAGTACAAGTACAATTCCCCTAATTCACACCAGCTTCTACTCACCAATTTCCCACAGTCCATGGTCATGTAACAGTATGCTTCTTTCAGAAGAAAATGCTGTGCCCCGAGACATTCATGAGGTTTGTCCCACCCTGTTCACCCTTATGGGTTTTCTTATAGCTAGTTCCTGGAGTGCTGTCTTGCCAAATACTCAGACTGTCTAGTTCCATACTTAAATCACTTCTACCATAATTAATGGCGCTTTTAGGGTTACCTTTCTCATGACCTTTTGCTAATACTGATGATTCACTTGAGCTGTACACTCTCTCATAACCCCTGCTTTTTCACTCCACTCCCCAGAAAGGATTCATGGTACTTCACATGAGTCGGGCCTAAATAAGTCTTGAGTAGCTTCACCTAGTTTCTCCTCATTTCCTCCTTCTTCTGCAATTTCCCTTGTCTCCTGCCATTTCCATGTTTTTGCTGCAGCTTCTCATACTCTCTCTCCTTTTGTTCTAATCTCATCATGATGCTTATTTTTAACAGATTTACGGAATATGCCACTTTTAGTAACATACAACCTTCTAATAAAGCATTTTTTTTTCTTCCTCTTCTCCATTTTCTTCTCCGACTCCACTTCCTTCTTTCCATTCATTGTCGTTGCCTGGTCCTACATCGAGATTAATGGGTGTGCCATGTAGGCTAAGAGGTCCAGGGGAAGACTGCCTCATCTGCTTACCCATTTTGTAAATTCTTTCCTCACAACGCATTAAGTTCTGCATGTTCAGGATCAGTAAAATTATCCGGTGTTTATTAGGATGTTAGCTAGTTTTCCTGACCGAGATTCTACATAGCTGCTACTTTTAATAAATAAAAGCCATAGCATTTGCCCACGAATGTCTGTCTCCCGTCATTACTAAAAATCTGAATTAATTATCTTCTGGCAGTCGCAGGAATATCATTACAACTTCACCCTATTAAAAAAACAAAATCTAGGGTTTTCCTGGTTACTCCAGGTTAAATATCACTAGCACTCAGAAGCCTAAAATCAGGGGTGTTATGTTGGTAAAGTTCATTGAGTATAACAGACCTTTGAAGAAGTTTTAATAGTTATCCGTTAAATTGCCATTCTCTTCATTGAGGGTACAAGAGAGACTGTTAAATACTGGCAAACTAAAAGAAAAAGATTGATGGAATTTTTTTTCCTTGCAAAAAACTTTGGCAATCAAAGACATATCATTGCAGTTTTGCCAAAATTATTAACAAACAATCGATATATTCCAGGATACTTCCCACATACTTCTGGATACAATTTGCTCAGTTGTTTTTGAGATCGTATGGGAACACAGACAGGCAGATGGAGGCAATTGCATTATCGCCTTGCTAGGCTGGCGATAAAAATAGTTGTGCTTAGTTGTATTTTTTGCTTCTAATATTTCTGAATGTGAAATGTCTGGTTGCTGTGTAAGTGAACTTGAAGGCATAAAAAAAAAACACCCACTTTAATACACAACTTAACCAGTCACGTCCCGACCGAGCCTTTTTGGAAATTTTCTTTATTTGCTCAAACCTTCGCTTTTCGTGAGAAACATCGAAAATTCATAGAGAAATCTTGATCCTGTGCTTAAAACTGTTGATAGAGGTGTCATGCAACCTTACGTTTTCCTGGCTAAAGAAAACGAACTATGGAAGGATTAACTAATTCAAGCCACTTTCCATTACGTATTTATTTATGTATTTGGTACGAATTTATGTGTAGTAACAGACTATATTGGTTTTAACACATTTATATAGGCAACAGAAGCACTGTTCAGTCACCAAACACATTTACATATGGCACCTTCCTTTATGACATTACCACCTCATCACTTCTGTTGGTTTCTTGCTCTAGCTTCTTTATTTCTTTGTCCTCCACCCCAGGAATCACTTTCACCGTGAATTTCGTCATTGGAGAGACCGTGGGGCAACATACCTTTACTGGCCAGCTTACTGCTAACAGATGAATTGCCCAGTGTGGGGGAGGGGGGGTTAGGTGGGGCCAGGCAGTATCCCCGCTTGCCCGCTTGACAGCAGGTAGAGGAAGGCCTCCCACATATGCCTACCAAAAATCACCCATGAAACTTGAAAATTGTGCAAATTATGACCCTTGCAATTGCGCGACGTACCCATACGTCGATGGACGTAGCTGTGACAAAAGACCGCGACGTACCCATACGTCGATGGGATTCCTCG
>JAGKTI010026622.1:0-13530 GCA_018397915.1 Birgus latro | reverse complement strand
TAAACGGATGCTATCAGCCGGAACTATTTCACAAAAAGCAATATTTCTTGTCCTTGAAGTCACAGCTAAGGGGAAAAAAAATCGAAAAATCAGAAGTTAATCCAGAATTCCGTCTCAAGAGGATCACACTATTAAAAGATTTTTCCTAATGAAATGTGGTTTTTGGCGTAACAGAAACCTTGATATTGTGCAATTGTTCTTTTTTTTTTTTTACTCCCACGTGGCTCGACGTAATTTTAAACTGCTTGTGCTGGAGTAAAAAAAAAAAAAAAACCGTATTTAAATTGTCTTGGTAATAATCACAATATTTCAAGCTTTTTGTTCTTAAAACCCAAAAGCGCCAGCTTTCTTTACGTGTCAGTCGAGTTCTTATCCTTCATAAATTAGTCATTTTCACTCACACAAGTGTCTTCTTCTGAATATAATATAATGTGTTTCACAGTCAACTTTGTGAACACTTGAAGTTGCATATTCAGCGTTTTCGCCGAGAAATAAGCTTATTCAGCAGTCATTAGATTAGAAGATAATGGACCAATATCCAAAACGGATGCAATCAGCAGGAACTATTTCACAATGTGCACTACTTCTTGACCTTGAAGTCACGGGTAAAGGAAAACAAATCGACAAATCAGAAGTTAATAATCCAGAATTCCGTCTCAAGAGGGATCAAAGTATTGAAAGATTTTTCCTAAGGAAATGTGGTTTTTGGCGTAACAGAAACCTTGATATTGTGCAATTGTTCTTTTTTTTTTTTTTTGCTGCCATGTGGCTAGACGTAATTTTAAACTACTTGTGATGGAGCAAAGAAAAAAAAACGGTTTTTAAATTGTCTTGGTAATGATCACAATGTTTCAAGCTTTTTGCTCTTAAAAACCAATGGTGTCAGCTTTCTTTACGTGTCAGTCGAGTTCTTATGCTTCATAAATGAGACATTTTCACTCTCACAAGTGTCTTCTTAGTTCTGAATATAATATAATGTGTTTTACAATCAACTTTGTGAACACTTGAAGTTGCATATTCAGCGATTTCGCCGAGAAATAAATTAATCAGCAGTAATTGGATTAGAAGAGAATGGACCAACATCCTAAACGGATGCTATCAGCAGGAACTATTTCACAATATGCACTACTTCTTGTCCTTGAAGTCATGGAAAAACGAAAAAAATAATCGACAAATCAGAAGTTATTAATCCAGATTTCCGTCTCAAGAGGGATCACAGTATTGAGATTTTTCCTAATGAAATGTGGTTTTCGGTGTAACAGAAATCTTGATATTGTGCAAATGTTCGTTTTTTTTTTAATGCCATGAGGCTCGAAGTAATTTTAAACTACTTGTCCTGGAGATAAAAAATCGAAGTTTTTAAATCGTCTCGGTGATCCTCACGTTCCAAGATATTAGTTTTAAAAAACCTAATGTTCAATCACTTAACGTGTCAGTCAACTTCTTGTTATCCTTCGTATATGTGACATTTTCACCCTCATAATTGTCTTCTTAGTTCACAATATAATAAAATGTGTTTTACAATCATCTATGAGAACACTTGAGGAAGTTGCATATTCAGCGTTTTCGCCGAGAAATATGCTTATTCAGCCATCATTAGATTAAAAGAGAATGGACCTACCTCCTAAACGGATGCTATCAGCCGGAACTATTCCACAATATGCATTACTTCTTCTCCTCTGAAGTCAGGGGTAAGGGAAAAAAAAAAAAAATCGACAAATCAGAAGTTAATAATCCACAATTCCGTCTCAAGGGGAATCACAGTATTGAAAGATTTTACCTAAGGAAATTTGGTTTTTTGTGTAACAGGAACCTTGATATCGTGCAAATGTTCTTTTTTTTTTTTTTTACCGCCACGTGGCTCGACGTATTTTTAAACTCCTTATGCTGGGGAAAAAAAAAAAAATAGAAGTTTTTAAATTGTCTCGGTGATCCTCACAATGTTTCAAGCTTTTTGTTCTTAAAAACCTAAGGTGCAAGCTCTCTTAACGTGTCAGTTGACTTCTTGATATCGTTCGTAAATGTGATATTTTCACCCTCACAAGTGTCTTCTTAGTTCTGAATATAATATAATGTGTTTTACAATCATCTTTGAGAACACTTGAGGAAGTTGCATATTCAGCGCTTTCGCCGAGAAATATGCTTATTCAGCCATCATTAGATTAAAAGAGAATGGACCTACCTACTAAACGGATGTTATCAGCCAGAACTATTTCACAAAATGCTATATTTCTTATCCATAAAGTCACGGCTAGGGAAAAAAAAAAATTGTGAAATCAGAAGTTAATAATCCAGAATTCCGTCTCAAGAGGGATCACAACATTGAGAGATTTTTCCTAAGGAAAAGTGTTTTTTGGTGAAACAGATACTTAATATTGTTCAAATGTTTTTTTTTTACTGCCATGTGGCTCGACATAATTTTAAACTGTTTTGGATAGTTAAAAAAAATTGAAGTTTTTAAAATGTCTTGGTGATCCTCACGTTTCAAGCTTTTTGTTCATAATAACCTAAGGTTCCAGCTCTTTTTGCATGTCAGTCGACTTGTTTTTTGTTCTTCATAAATGTGACATTTTCACTTTCACAAGTGTCTTCTTAGTTCTGAATATAATATAAGGTGTTTTACAATCAACTTTGAGAACACTTGAGGAAGTTGCATATTCAGAGTTTTCGCAGAGAAATACACTTATTTAGCCATCATTAGATTAAAAGAGAATGGACCATCCTGCTAAACGGATGCTATCAGCAGGAACTATTTCACAATATGCATTAATTCTTGTTCTTGAAGTCACGGGAAAAGGAAAAAAAAATCGACAAATCAGAAGTTAATAATCCAGAATTCTGTCTCAAGAGGGATTAGAGTGTTAAGAGATTTTTCCTAAGGAAATGTTGTTTTTGGTGTAACAGAGACGTAGATATTGTGAAAATGTTCTTATATATATATTTTTTTTTTAGCACCACGAGGTTCGAAGTAATTTTAAATGCTTGTGGCGGGAAAAAAAAATCGAAGTTTTTAAATTGACTCGGTGATCATCGCATTGTTTCAAGCTTTTTGTTCTTCAAAACGTAATGTGCCAGCTTTCTTTAGGTGTCAGTCGACTTCTTGTTATCCTACATAAATGTGACATTTTCACTCTCAAAAGTGTTTTCTTAGTTCTGAATATAAGGTGTTTTACAGTCAACTTTGCGAACACTTGATGAAGTTGCATATTCAGCATTTTCGCCCAGAAATACGCTTATTCGGCCATCATTAGATTAAAAGAGAATGGACATACCTCCTAAACGGATGCAATCAGCCGGAACTATTTCACAATATGCACTACTTCTTGTTCTTGAAGTCACGGGTAGGAGGAAAAAAAATATCGACAAATCAGAAGTTAATAATCCAGAATGCCGTCTCAAGAGGAATCACAGTATTGACAGATTTTTCCTAATGAAATTTTTTTGGTGTAACAAAAACCTTGATATTGTGCAAATGTTCTTTTATTTTTTTATATATTTTTTTTTACCGCCTCGAGGCTCTAGTTAATCTTAAACTGCTTGTGCTTTAGAGAAAAAAAAATCGAAGTTATTAAATTGTCTCTTACATCCTCACAATGCTTGGGGCTTTTTGTTCTTAAAAACCTAAGGTGCAAGCTCTCTTAACGTGTCAGTCGACTTCTTGTTATCCTTCGTAAATGTGACATTTTCACCCTCAAAAGTGTCTTCTTAGTTCTAAGTATAATATAATGTGCTTTACAATCATCTTTAAGAACACTTGAGGAAGTTGCATATACACCGTTTTCGCCGAGAAATAAATTATTCAGCCATCATTAGATTAAAAGAGAACGGACCTACCTAATAAACGAATGCTATCAGCAGGAACGATTTCACAATATGCACTATTTCTTGTCCTTGAAGTCACGGGTAAGGGGAAAAAACACAAATCAGAAGTTAATAATCCAGAATTCCGTCTCGAATCACAATACTGAAAGATTTTACCTAAGGAAATGTGGTTTTGGGGGTAACAGAAACATTGATATTGAGAAAATGTTTTTTTTTTTTTTTACCGCATAGAGGCTCGACATAATTTTAAACTACTTGTGCTGGAGAGGAAAAAAAAATTGGTTATTAAATTGTCTCGGTGGTCCTCACAATATTTCAAGAATTGTGTTCCTAAAAACCAAAGGAGGCACCTTCATTAAAGTGTCAGTCGACTTCTTGTTATTCTTCGTAACTGTGACATTTGCACCCTCACAAGTGTCTTCTTAGTTCTGAATATAATATAATGTGTTTTTCAATAAATTTGAGAAGCCACTAGAGGAAGTTGCATATTCAGCGTTTTCGCCGAGAAATACATTATTCAGCCATCATTAGATTAAAAAGGAATGGACCTACCTCCTAAACGGATGCTATCAGCCGGAACTATTTCACAAAATGCACTATTTCTTGTCCTTGAAGTCACAGCTAAGGGAAAAAAAAATCGACAAATCAGAAGTTAATAATCCAGAATTCCGTCTCAAGAGGATCACAGTACTGAAAGATTTTTCCTAAGAAAATGTGGTTTTTGGCGTAACAGAAACCTTGATATTGTGCAAATGTTTTTTCTTAACTGCCACGTGGCTCGACGTAATTTTAAACTGCTTGTGCTGGAGTAAAAAAAAAAATCGGTTTTTAAATTGTCTTGGTAATCCTCACAATGTTTCAAGCTTTTTGTTCTTCAAAACCAAACGTACCAGTTTTCTTTACGTGTCAGTGTAGTTCTTATCCTTCATAAATGAGACATTTTCACTCACACAAGTGTCTTTTTCTGAATATAATACTCTACAATGTGTTTTACAATCAACTTTGTGAACACTTGAAGTTGCATTTTCAGCGTTTTCGCCGAGAAATAAACTTATTCAGCAGTCATTAGATTAAAAGAAAATGGACCAACATCCTAATCTTATGCTATCAGCAGAAACTATTTCACAATATGCACTACTTCTTGTCCTTGAAGTCACGGGTATAGAAAAAAAAAATCGACAAATCAGAAGGTAATAATTCAGAATTCCGTCCCAAGAGGGATCACAGTATTGAGATTTTTCTTAATGAAATGTGGTTTTTGGTGTAACAGAAATCTTGATATTGTTCAAATGTTCGTTTTTTTTTAAATGCCACGAGGCTCGAAGTAATTTTAAACTACTTGTCCTGGAGAAAAAAAAATTGAAGTTTTTCAATTGTCTCGGTGATATTCACTTTTCAAGATTATTGTTCTTGAAAACCTAAGGTGCAAGCACTCTTAACGTGTCATTCGACTTCTTGTTATCCTTCGTAAATGTAACATTTTCACCCTCACAAGCGTCTTCTTGGTTCTAAATATAATATAATGTGTTTTACAGCCATCTTTGAGAACACTTGAGGAAGTTGCATATACAGCGTTTTCGCCGAGAAATAAGCTTATTCAGCCATCATTAGATTAAAAGAGAATGGACATACCTCCTAAACGGATGTTATCATCCGGAACTATTTCACAATATTCACTACTACTTGTCCTTGAAGTCACGGGTAAGGGGGGGAAAAATCGACAAATCAGAAGTTAATAATCCAGAATTCCGTCTGAAGAGGGATCACAGTATTGAAAGATTTTTCCTAAGGAAATGTGGTTTTTGGCGTAACAGAAACCTTGATATTGTGCAATTGTTTTTTTTTTTTTTTACTGCCATGTGGCTCGACGTAATTTTAAACTGCTTGGCCTGGAGTAAAAAAAAAAAAATTGAATTGTCTTGGTAATAATCAAAATGTTTCAAGCTTTTTGCTCTTAAAAACCTAAGGTGCTAGCTTTCTTTACGTGTCAGTCGAGATCTTATCCTTCGTAAATGAGACATTTTCACTCACCCAAGTGTCTTCTTAGTTCTGAATATAATATAATGTGTTTTACAATCAACTTTTTGAATACTTGAAGTTGCATATTCAGCGTTTTCGCCGAGAAATACGGTTATTCAGCAGTCATTAGATTAAAAGAGAATGGGCCAACATCCTAAACGAATGCTATCAGCAGGAACTATTTCACAGTATGCACTACTTCTTGTCCTTGAAGTCATGGATAAAGGAGGAAAAAAATCGACAAATCAGAAGTCATTAATCCAGATTTCCGTCTCAAGAGGGGTCACAGTATTGAAATTTTTCCTAAGAAATGTGGTTTTTGGTGTAACAGAAATCTTGATATTGTGCAAATGTTCTTTTATTTTTTTTAAATGCCACGAGGCTCGAAGTAATTTTAAACTACTTGTCCTGGAAAAAAAAAATCTCAGTTTTTAAATCGTCTCGGTGATCCTCACGTTTCAAGATATTTTTTTGTAAAAACCTATGGTGCAATCACTCTTAACGTGTCAGTCGACTTCTTGTTATCCTTCGTATATGCGACATTTTCACCCTCACAATTGTCTTCTTAGTTCTGAATATAATATAATGTGGTTTACAATCATCTTTGAGAACACTTGAGAAAGTTGCATATTCTGCGTTAGCGCCGAGAAATATGCTTATTCAGTCATCATTAGATTTAAAGAGAATGGACCTACCTCCTAAACGGATGTTATCAGCTGGAACTATTTCATAAAATGCTCTACTTCTTGTCCATAAAGTCACGGCTAAGGAAAAAAAAAAATTGTGAAATCAGAAGTTAATAATCCAGAATTCCGTCTCAAGAGGGATCACAGTATTGAGAGATTTTTCCTAAAGAAAAGTGGTTTTTGGTGAAACAGAAACTTAATATTGTTCAAATGTTTTTTTTTTTTACTGCCACGTGACTCGACGTAATTTTAAACTGTTTTGGATAGTAAAAAAAAAAAAAGTTGAAGTTTTTAAAATGTCTTGGTGATCCTCACGTTTCAAGCTTTTTGTTCATAAAAACGTAAGGTTCCAGCTCTCTTTGCGTATCAGTCGACTTATTTTTTTATTCTTCATAAATGTGACATTTTCACTCTCACAAGTGTCTTCTTAGTCCTGAAAATAATATAAGGTGTTTTACAATCAACTTTGAGAACACTTGAGGAAGTTGCATATTCAGAGTTTACTCAGAGAAATACGCTTATTTAGCCATCATTAGATTAAAAGAGAATCGACCATCCTGCTAAACGGATGCTATCAGCAGGAACTATTTCACAATATGCACTATTTCTTGTCCTTGAAGTCACGGGTAAAGGAAAAAAAAAATCGACAAATCAGAAGTTAATAATCCAGAATTCTGTCTCAAGAGGGATTAGAGTATTGAGAGATTTTTCCTAAGGAAATGTTGTTTTTGGTGTAAGAGACGTTGATATTGTGAAAATGTTCTTTTCTTATTTTTTTTATTTTTTTTTTACTACCATGAGGCTCGAAGCAATTTTAAACTGCTTGTGGTGGGGAGAAAAAAAAATCGAAGTTTTTAAATTGTCTCGGTGATCCTCGCAATGTTTCAAGCTTTTTGTTCTTAAAAACCTAATGTGCCAGCTTTCTTTACGTGTCAGTCGACTTCATGTTATCCTACATAAATGTGACATTTTCACTCTCAAAAGTGTTTTCTTAGTTCTGAATATAAGGTGTTTTACAGTCAACTTTGTGAACACTTGATGAAGTTGCATATTTTTAATTTTCGCCCAGAAATACGCTTATTCGGCCATCATTAGATTAAAAGAGAATGGACATACCTCCTGAACGGATGCAATCAGCCGGAACTATTTCACAATATGCACTACTTCTTGTCCTTGAAGTCACGGGAAAAGGAAAAAAAATATCGACAAATCAGAAGTTAATAATCCAGAATGCCGTCTCAAGAGGAATCACAGTATTGACAGATTTTTCCTAATGAAATGTTTTTGGTGTAACAAAAACCTTGATATTGTGCAAATGTTCGTTTATTTTTTTTTTATTGTTTTTTACCGCCTCGAGGCTCTAGGTAATTTTAAACTGCTTGTGCTTTAGAGAAAAAAAAATCGAAGTTATTAAATTGTGTCTTAGATCCTCACAATGTTTCAGGCTTTTTGTTCTTAAAAACCTAAGGTGCTAGCTCTCTTAACGTGTCAGTCGACTTCTTGTTATCCTTCGTAAATGTGAAATTTTCACCCTCACAAGTGTCTTCTTAGTTCTAAATATAATATAATGTGTTTTACAATCATCTTTAAGAACACTTGAGGAAGTTGCATATACACCGTTTTCGCCGAGAAATACGTTTATTCAGCCATCATTAGATTAAAAGTGAATTGTCCTACCTAATAAACGACTGCTATCAGCAGGAACGATTTCACAATATGCACTACTTCTTGTCCTTGAAGTCACGGGTAAGGGGAAAAAAAAAAAGACAAATCAGAAGTTAATAATCCAGATTTTCTTCTCGAATCACAGTATTGAGAGATTTTACCTAAGGAAATGTGATTCTGGGGGGTAACAGAAACTTTGATATTGAGAAAATGCCCTTTTTTTTCACGGCCTAAAGGCTCGACATAATTTTAAACTGCTTGTGCTGTGATCCTCACAATGTTTCAAGATTTTTGTTCTTAAAACCTAAGGATCAATCTCCATTAACGTGTCAGTCGACTTGTTGTTATCCTTCGTAACTGTGACATTTTCACCCTCACAAGTGTCTTCTTAGTTCTGAATATAATATAATGTGTTTTACAATCAAATTTGGGAAAACACTAGAGGAAGTTGCATATTCAGCGTTTTCGCCGAGAAATACATTATTCAGCCATCATTTGATTAAAAAGGATTGGACCTACCTCCTAAACGAATGCTATCAGCCGGAACTGTTTCACAAAATGCACTATTTCATGTCCTTGAAGTCACAGCTAAGGAGAAAGAAAATCGACATATCAGAAGTTGATAATCCAGAATTCCGTCTCAAGAGGATCACAGTATTGAAAGATTTTTCCTAAGGAAATGTGGTTTTTGGCGTAACAGAAACCTTGATATTTTGCAAATGTTCGTTATTTTTTTCTACTGCCACGTGGCTCGACGTAATTTTAAACTGCTTGTGCTGGAGTAAAAAAAAAAAAATCGGTTTTTAAATTGTCTTGGTAATCCTCACAATGTTTCAAGCTTTTTGTTCTTCAAAACCAAAAGTGCCAGCTTTCTATACGTGTCAGTGTAGTTCTTATCCTTCATAAATGAGACATTTTCACTCACAGAAGTGTCTTTTTCTGAATATAATACTCTATAATGTGTTTGAAGTTGCATTTTCAGCGTTTTCGCCGAGAAATAAACTTGTTCAGCAGTCATTAGATTAAAAGAAAATGGACCAACATCCTAATCTTATGCTATCAGCAGAAACTATTTCACAATATGCACTACTCCTTGTCATTGAAGGCACGGGTAAAGGAAAAAGAAATCGACAAATCAGAAGTTAATAATCCAGAATTCCGTCTCAAGAGGGATCACAGTATTGAGATTTTTCTTAATGAAATGTGGTTTTTCGTGTAACGGAATTCTTGATATTGTGCAAATGTTAGTTTTTTTTTTTTTAATGCCACGAGGCTCGAAGTAATTTTAAACTACTTGTCCTGGAGAAAAAAAATCGAAGTTTTTAAATTATATCAGTGATCCTCACGTTTCAAGATTTTTGTTCTTAAAAACCTAAGGTGCACGCACTCTTAACGTGTCATTCGACTTCTTGTTATCCTTCGTAAATGTAACATTTTCACCCTCACAAGCGTCTTCTTGGTTCTAAATATAATATAATGTGTTTTACAGTCATCTTTGAGAACACTTGAGGAAGTTGCATAAACAGCGTTTTCGCCGAGAAATACGCGCATTCAGCCATCATTAGATTAAAAGAGAAGGGACCTACCTCCTAAACGGATGCTATCAGCCGGAACGATTTCACAATATGCACTATTTCTTGTCCTTGAATTCACAGGTAAGGGGGGAAAAAATCGCCAAATCAGAAGTTAATAATCCAGAATTCCGTCTCAATAGGGATCACAGCATTGAAAGATTGTTCCTAGTGAAATGTGGTTTTTGGCGTAACAGAAACCTTGATATTGTGCAACTGATTTTTTTTTTTACTGCCAAGTGGTTCGACGTAATTTTAAACTGCTTGGCCTGGAGTAAAAAAAATAGAATCCAAGTTTTTAAATTGTCTTGGAAATCCTCACAATGTTTCAAGCTTTTTGTTCTTAAAAACCAAAGGTGCAAGCTGTCTTTACGTTTCAGTCGACTTCTTATCCTTCATAAATGTGACATTTTCACCCTCACAAGTGTCTTCTTAGTTCTTAATATAATATAAGGTGTTTTACAATCAACATTATGAACACTTGAAGAAGCTGAATATTCAGCGTTTTCGCCGAGAAACGCGCTTATCCAGCAATCATTATATTAAAAGAGAATGGACCAACATCCTAAACGGATGCTATCAGCAGGAACTATTTCACAATTTGCACTACTTATTCTCCTTGAAGTCACTGGTAAGGGGGAAATAAATCGACAAAGAAGTTAATAATCCAGAATTCCGTCTCAAGACGAATCACAGTATTGAAAGATTTTATCTAAGGAAATGTTTTTTTTTTTTTTGGTGTAACAGAAAAATTCATATTGAGCAAATGCTGTTTTTTTTCTTACCACCTAGAGGCTGGACATAATTTTAAACTGCTTGTGCTGCAGAGGAAAAAAAATCGGTTATTAAATTGTCTCGGTAATTCTGCCAATGTTTCAAGATTTTTGTTCTTAAAATCCTAAGGAGCAAGCTTCATTAACGTGTCATTCGACTTCTTGTTATCCTTCGTAAACGTGACATTTTCACCCTCTCAAGTGTCTTCTTAGTTCTGAATGTAATATAATGTGTTTTACAATCAAATTTTAGAAAAATTTTGAGGAAGTTGCATATTCAGGTTTTCGCCGTGAAAAACGCTTAATCAGCCATCAATAGATTAAAAGAGAATGGACCTACCTCCTATACGGATGCTATCAGCCGGAACTATTTCACAAAATATACTATTTCTTATTCTTGAAGACACAGCTAAGGAGAAAAAATCGTCAAATCAGAAGCTAATAATCCAGAATTCCGTCTCAAGAGGGATCACAGTATTGAAAGATTTTTCCTAAGGAAATGAGGTTTTCAGCGTAACAGAAACCTTGATATTTTCCAAGTGATCTTTTATTTTTTTTGCTGCCAAGTCGTTCGACATAATTTTAAACTGCTTGTGCTGGAGATTAAAAAAAAAAAAAATCAAGTTTTTAAATTGTCTTGGAAATCGTCACAATGTTTCGAGCTTTTTGTTCTTATAAACCAAAGGTACAAGCTCTCTTTACGTTTCAGTCGACTCCTTATCCTTCATAAGTGTGATATTTTCACTCTCACAAGTGTCTTCTTAGTTCTGAATATAATATAAGGTGTTTTACAATCAACATTGTGAACACTTGAAGAAGTTGAATTTTCAGTGTTTTCACCGAGAAATGCGCTTATTCAGCAATCATTAGATTAAAAAGTAATGGATCAACATCCTAAACGGTTGCTATCAGCAGGAACTATTTCACAATATGCACTACTTGTTCTCCTTGAAGTCACGGGTAAAGAAAAAAAAATCGACAAATCAGAAGTTAATAATCCAGAATTCCGTCTCAAGAGGGATCACAGTATTGAGAGATTTTTCCTTTGAAATGTGTTTTTTTGGTGTAACAGATACCTAATTATTGTGCAAATATTCCTGTTTTTTATTTAAAAAAAAAAAAATTACCGCTATAAGGCTCGATGTAATTTTAAACTGCTTATGCTGGAGAAAAGAAAATCGAGTTTTTCCAATTGTCTCGGTGATCCTCACGCTTCAAGATTTTTGTTCTTAAATACCTAAGCTCCAAGCTATCAACGTGTCAGACGAGTTCTTGTTATCCTTCGTAAATGTGACATTTTTCACCCTCACAAGTGTCTTCTTAGTTCTGAATATAATATAATGTGTTTTGGAATCACTGAGAACACTTGAGGAAGTTGCATATACAGCGTTTTCGCCGAGAAATACGCTTATTCAGCCATCATCAGATTAAAACAGAATGGACCTACCTCCTAAACGGATGCTATCAGCTGGAACTATTTCACAATATGCAATACTTCGTGTCCCTTAAGTCACGGGTATGGAGGAAAAAAATCGACAAATCAGAAGTTAATAATTCAGAATTCCGTCTCAAGAGGAATCACAGTATTGAGAGATTTTTCCTAATGAAATGCTTTTGGTGTAACAAAAACCTTGATACTGGGCCAATGTTCGTTTATTTTATTTTATTTATTTTTTTCCGAATCGAGGCTCTAGGTAATTTTAAACTGCTTGTGCTGTAGAGAAAAAAAATCGAAGTTATTAAATTGTCTCGAAGATCCTCACAATGTTTCAGGCTTTATTTTCTTAAAAACCTAAAGTGCAAGCTCTTTTAACGTGTTAGTCGACTTCTTGTTATCCTTCGTAAATGTGATATTTTCACCCTCACAAGCGTCTTCTTAGTTCTAAATATAATATAATGTGTTTTACAATCATCTTTGAGAACACTTCAGGAAGTTGCATATTCAGCGTTCTCGCCGAGAAATACGCTTATTCAGACATCATTAGATTAAAAGAGAATGGACCATCCTCCTAAACGGATGCTTTCGGCGGGAACGATTTCACAATATGCACTACTTCTTGTCCTTGAAGTCATGGGTAAGGGGGGGAAAAATCGACAAATCAGAAGTTAATAATCCAGAGTTCCGTCTCAACTCGAATCACAGTATAGAAAGATTTTACCTAAGGAAATGCGGTTTTTGGTGTAACAGAAACCTTGATATTGAGCAAATGCTGTTTTTTTTTTTTTTACCGCCTAGAGGCTCGACATAATTTTAAACTGCTTGTGCTGCAGAGGAAAAAAAAATCGGTTATTAAATTGTCTCGGTGATTCTCACAATGTTTCAAGATTTTTGTTCTTAAAAACCTAAGGAGCAAGCTTCATTAACGTGTCATTCGACTTCTTGTTATCCATCGTAAACGTGACAGTTTCAGCCTCACAAGTGTCTTCTTAGTTCTGAATATAATATAATGTGCTTTACAATCAAATTTTAGGAAAAAAAAAAACTAGAGGAAGTTGCATATTCAGCGTTTTCGCCGAGAAAAACGCTTATTCAGCCATCAATAGATTAAAAGAGAATGGACCTACCTCCTATTCCGGAACTATTTCACAAAATGCACTATTTCTTGTCCTTGAAGTCACAGCTAAGGGGAAAAAAATCGTCAAATCAGTAGTTAATAATCCAGAATTCCGTCTCAAGAGGGATCACAGTATTGAAAGATATTTTCCTAAGGAAATATGGTTTTTAGCGTAACAGAAACCTTGATATTGTGCAAGTGATTTTTTTTTTTTTCTGCCATGTGGTTCGACACAATTTTAAACTGCTTGTGCTGGGGAGTAAAAAAAAAAAAATCAAGTTTATAAATTATCTTGGAAATCGTCACAATTTATCGAGCTTTTTGTTCTTATAAACCAAAGTTGCAAGGTCTCTTTACGTTTCAGTCGACTTCTTATCCTTGATAAATGTGACATTTTCACTCTCACAAGTGTCTTCTTAGTTCTGAATATAATATAAGG
>JAGKTI010026621.1:0-13530 GCA_018397915.1 Birgus latro | reverse complement strand
AGTAAGGCAGGGGTGTTCACGAGTTGGCAGCTTAGTGTAAGTAAGTACTGGACGTGGCTATCACTATGAAAATCATCATTTCTCATATCTTATGCACTAAAATATGGGATACAAAGCATCAAATAAATAAATTGTTACCAGAAAAAGAGTTAGGTATGGCAAAGGTGTTCACTGCTCACCAACAGCACCGGTCATTCTTGACCCTAACCTAACGTAACCTAAATCAGAAAACCACCTACCTAACTCCCTACCGGACATGCATAGCACTTAATTAAGACCCCATTCACATAAGTAATTGGCACAGAGCATGAATTAATCGAATTTTTACCCAAAAATGATGAATTTGAGGTGAGTAAGGCAGGGGTGTTCACCAGCTGACTACATAATGAATGTAAGGAAGAGACATGATTATTACTGAGAAAATCACCTTTTCACAGCCTGTGCACTCAAATATGGGACACAAAGCATGAAGTAAATAAAATGTACCCAGAAAAAATTATGATTTTGAGGTGTGTGGGGCGAAAATGTTCACCAATTGACTAGATGGTGAACGTAAGTAAGAGACGTGGTAATCACTGAGAAAATCACCTCTTTCACAGCCTGTGCACTCAAATATGGGACACAAAGCATGAAGTAAATAAAATGTAACCAGAAAAATTATGATTTACAGGTGTGTGGGGCAAAAATATTCACCGGTTGACTAGATAGTGAATGTATGTAAGAGACATGGTAATCACTGAGAAAATCACCTCTTTCACAGCCTGTGCACTCAAATATGGGACAGAAAGCATGAAGTAAATAAAATGTAACCAGAGAATGAGGATTTAGAAGTGATTATGGAAAATATTTAGCAGCCGACAATGTTTACTTACAGTCCATGATTGTTGTTTACCCCCAGCTCTAAGGTTTTTACACTGGTCATAATTGCTCTTGAAGCATGTCCAGTAATCCAGTGTTTAACTACACTTAATCCTTAGCACTGTGACTTTTAATTATTTAAACAAGAACGAAAATACCGCAAACGATCGGACAGCTGTCCACTGTTCACGGGAGTTGAGACAGAACTAGTAGGAGGGTGATTTGGCGGGAAGGGAGCTAGTCGGCGCGAGCGGGAAATTCAAACTGACGCTGTTGGAAAAAATCTGATTTTTTTTCGGATTTTTCCGAATTTGGGGGCATTTTGGGGTTTGGACAGCCTACGATGTCTGAATAGTGATGTATCCAGATAGTGGACATCTGGATAGTAGAGAGATTACTGTATTTGTGTACGCCACTTCTAAACTTTTTTCATTGCTTTTTTATACTCTCTCCTCTCCTTCCCTTCGTCGGTACCACTTTCTCAATTTCTGATCCATAACTCTCCAAAAGAACACTGCCTTCTCTTCCTCTGTTCTCTGCTCGTTTTTTACCTTTGCTTCCTTTACTAACTCCTTTAATTTAGCTCGTTCTTCTTCATTTGCATCCCTTCTTATCCAAACATTTTTAAACCCCTCTTTATCTGACAATTTCCACGTACTATTGATTATTTCATTCACCATTACCTGGGACTTAAACTTTACCTTCAATGGCCTCGCCCCTCCTTCCTCGTACTTTCCTAACCTAAACACTTCTTCAATCTCTTCTTGAGCTTCGTTGCTACTCTCCACAACTGCAGATACTATCTCTTTAACCTTGCTCAGTTCTTCTCTTTCTCTTTCAGATCTTACTGTCATACATTTTTCTTTAACTCCTGAAATTATAACACAATTTTTCTTATCTGCTACATCCCTGACCAAAGATTCTCTACTTCTCGGTACCCTAACCACTTCCTTCTCCACCTTTTTCTTGCTTTGTTGTTCTATAATCTCTTTCAAATTTACATTTCCTTCTTCCTGAATTTTCTTCCACCCCTTATGTTGCTCCTTGATCTCCTTAATATGCTCATCTTGCATCCTTGATTCCGATTCATGCTCATCTAGTTTACTTTTCATTGTCCCTTTCTTCTTCCAACCTCTTATTCTCCCTCTTGAGCTGTTTTATTTCATTTGATGCACATTTATTACTCACCTTTAATTCTGTGACTTCTTTTTCTTGTTCTTCACTACATGTGCTGATTTTTTCCAATTTACTCTGTAGGACTTTGATCTCTCTCTCTTGCTCTAAGGTCCATTCGTGCAACTGTCTAATTACTTCCCATACCTTTTTTAACTCCCGGACATTCCTCTCTGCCGTTTTCTCCACTCCTGCTACTCGTTTGGTTCAGCCTAGTACTTCCATTACCTACATCATCTTCAGAGAAGCCCACAAATTCCCCTTCGCCACCAGTTGTTGCTGTAAACAATCCTCCGCCATGATGCAACCACATGGAAAATTTCTTTTTTCACTGTATCTTGTATCTTTATGGCCGAAACCTGCAGTTTTTTTAAACTCATATCTGACGGGGCCACCACTCACGCCCTCATTCACGTAATCACAATAGACTGGTCCCATTTTCGATGCTGATTCAGCGATTATTTCCCCTCAATCCAGGAGCAGCTCCATTTCTGTCGGCAACTCGTGTGTGTGTGTGTATTTACCTAATTGTATTTACCTAATTATGATATACAGGAAATGAGCTACGCTCATGGGGTCCCGTCTCTTTTTCTCAGTAAGTCAAATTTTGCTTTAAACTCGTTTAAGTTTTTAGACTGGACAATCTCTTTATCCAGGCTATTCCACAGGTCTATGCATCTATACGGAAAACTATAATTCTTGATGTCCTTCAAGCAGCGTGGCTTCTTCAGTTTCAGTCCGTGTCCTCTTGTTGCTCTCTTATCCCATAAAAACAGATCTTCTCTATCAATTTTATCTACTCCTATCAAGGTCCTGAACACTGCAATCATGTCACCCCTCTCTCTCCTTTCCTCTAAGGAAGGCAAATCCAGCCTTTCTAGCCTCTCACTGTATGACAGATCTGCCAGACTGGGGACCATCTTAGTTGCTGTTCTTTGTATTCTCTCAATCTTGTTTATATCTTTCTTTTTGTGTGAGGACCACACTACTGCTGCATATTCTAACCTGGGGCGGATCATGGCCACTATCAATTTTTTCATCATCTCTTCATTCATGTAATGAAATGCTACTCTTATGTTGGTCAAGAGTTTATATGTCTAACTATCTTGTTAATGTGTTTTTCAGGTGACAAACTATCCTGGACCAGCACTCCTAAATCTTTCTCTTCTCTTGCTTTTGTGATTGGTTCATTGTCCACCATATAATTCAGTGATGGTCTCTTGGTGCTTTTACCCATTTCCAATACTTTACATTTTTTTGTGTTGAACTTCATTTCCCACGTGTGTGTGTGTGTGTGTGTGTGTGTGTGTGTGTGTCTCCCAGTGGCGGCACGACATTAGATGATCAGTAGAGAGGCGGACGGCCACTGTTACTGAACATGTTCTCGTGGCTTATGGTCTATGTTCGATGATAGTGGAGGTTGGAAAAGACTTAGCCTGGTGGCCGTGTGACATTGGACGTTCGATAGAGAGGCAGACGGCCGCTAACACCAAACATGTACTCGCAACTTGTGGTCTGTGTTCAATGGTGGTGGCGGTTGGGAAACACTTAGCCCAGTGGCCGCACGACATTGGACATTCAGTGGGGAAGCGTATGGACGTTTTGACACCGCTTGTGGGTTCCAGTCGTATTACTCGGGCGCTGGAGGTTCGTTGGAAGTCATCGGACGAGCACGCGACTTTGACCATTAGGTACAGGGGTGGACAGACATTTTAGCTCTGGTTGTGGGTTACGGACTACAGTACTTCCAACTCACGGCTCGAGCCCAGAGGCCACAACACCGAATGTCTGAACATGTCGGCTGGCTGGCCGAAGTTCTTGGGGGCTTTTACATCCGGATAAAAGCAAGTACAGTAATCACTCTACTATCCGGACGCCCAGTAACTGGACATCCCCACTGTCCAGACATCATTGGCTGGGACGTTCAAAAAAAAAAAAAAAAAAAAAAAAAAAAAAAAAAAAAATCTGACCCATAAGCTTGAATTTAGCGCGCGGCACCCAACAGCCTTGTTTACAATCGCTTCCCGCACTCCCCAGGCTCCCCTTCCCCTCCCCTCCGTTCTCACTCAACTGCCGTCACGAGTAAGCGGTTGTCGGGATGGTTGGCAGTAGTGTACGTTTTTGTTTAAACAATCATAATTCACAGTGCTAACGAGTAAGTGCAGTTCAACACTGGATTACTGTACATGCTTCAAGAGCATTTTCACCACTGTCAGAGCCTTAGAGGTGGAGGTAATATTCGTTACAGCCACCATGGGCATGTAAGAACAGTCAACTGCCAAATATTTTCTATACTCACTTCTAAATCCTCATTCTCTGGTTACATTTTATTGATTTCAGGCTTTGTGTCCCATATTTGAGTGCATAGGCTGTGAAAAAGGTGATTTTCATAGCAATTATCATGTCTCTTACCTATGTTCACTATGCTGTCAGGTGGTGAACATATTTGCCATACCCTCCTCAAAATCATCATTTTTTTTGTTAAATTTCATTTATTTCATGCTTTGTGTCCCATATTTGTGTGCACACACTGTGAAAAAGGTGATTATCGTAGTGATTCCCATGTCTGTTACCTATGTTCACTATGCTATCAGGAGGTGAACATAATTGCCATACTCACCTCTGAACCATCATTTTCTGGTTAAAATTCAATTAATTCATGCTTTGTATCCATTATTTATGTGAATGGGGTCTTAAATAAGTGCTATGCATGTCCAGGAGGGAGGTAGGTAGGTGGTTTTCTGATTTAGGTCAGGTTAGGTTAGGGTCAGGAATGACCGGAGCTGGAGCTTCAGGGTCCAATATCTGAACAAGACCACTTTCCGGACATGCCCTTGGCTCTATTACAACGGATAATGGAGGGATTACAGTATAATGGAGGGATTACTGTATATTCCGATAATGGATTAATAGGCGCAAGATTCAGCATCCAGATAATGAACATGTCCAGATACTGAGCATCCAGATAAATAATGGACTACTGTATAAGGATTTTGTCTGGTACCTGCTCGATTCCGATAAAAGCGAATTCCTGTCTGCTGAAGTCTATTATATCAAGGTTTTACTGTATCTATCAAGCTACCTATTGTCAGATGCCTTGTTCCTATGAGGGGTGGCCACAAATAAATTACTTCCATGTCACTCTCTCCCCCACCAAAATCCTCCCCCATGCTCACACCCCCCTTCACTCACAGACCTCTCCACTCCATCCCTCTGTCTCATCCACGGCCTCCCTCTCTCTCCCCTCCCCCCTTCCACCTCACTCACATACACTCTCTTCATCAGCTCTCACTCACAATCTTCTCCACATGGCTAAACTACCTCAGTGTATTTCTCCTAATGCTTTCTATCACATTCATGTCAACACCACAAAGCTCCTTCACTTCCTCACTGTCAGTCTCTCTCTCCATGTAATTCCACATGCTCCTCTCATATAACTAATTTCCACTGCTCTCACTCTTGACTTGTGTCCTTCCAACAAGATCCAAGTTTCACTTTCCTATATGAGAAATGGTATCACAATACTATCATGCAGCAACTTTTTTACCTCCCTGCCCACTTCCCTGTGTCTTATCACTGCTTTCAAGGAACCTGTGACCTTTCTTCCCAGTTGTACCCTTTCAGGTACTTTACCCTCTTAACTTCCATCCTTACTCATCACGCCACCCAAGTTTTTTTCTCTTTTTAATGCAAGGACGAAGGAACCAAAGGCCAGATGCCCACAAACCATTCCTTCAAAAAACAAAAACAATACAACAGTGAGCCAAATTCAAGATCAATTCATTTTGAGATGCCTGTAAATACTGTCTGAAAGACTGAAGATCACAGGAAGTAGGAAATACAGACAGAAGGAGACAGTTCCAGAGCTGACCTGTTGCATCAATGAAGGACTGGGAGTAATGGTTAACTTTTGCAATAGAGAGTTGGACAGAAAAGGGATGAGAGTTTGTTGCTAGACGGTATGCCTGTTGTAGTGAGCAGGGGTGCAAGCAGATAGTTTAGAGGAGCAGTGACCATTAAAGTAGTGACAGAAAAGAGATAAAGATGCAACAGTGTGGCGAAGAGGCAGAGGTTGAAGGGGGCCAATAAGAGGAGGAGGGTTAATGAGATGAAAAGCCTTTGACTCCACCTTGCTGAGAAGAGCTGTATTTGAGGAACCACCCCACATATAAGAGTTGTACTACACAGGGGTGAATAAAACCTGTGTATAAAGTCAACAACTGTGCAGGGGTAAAGGTGCGGAGTCAGCTTAGCACACCTAACCTCTGTGCATTCACTGACTTCATTTCTCTTGAAGACCATAACCTTACTCTTCCCTACATTCATCTTTGGATTCTATTTCTAACACACTCCCATACTCAATCACCAAGCCTTGCAGCTCCCCTTCATCTTCACTCAACAATACAGTATCATCTGGAAACAACAGAACAGGAAGTTACCAAATGCTGCCCTCACTCATTAGGGCCACACCAACATCCACTGCCCTACCTTGTATCTCTTTTATAACGCCATCCATATACAGATCGAACACCCATGGAGACATGACACATCCGTTTCGATCCATCACTCAGAGAAAAATTCACTCTGTTCACCATCCACACATACTGTACTGCAGCCTTAGCACCCTCATATATACTCTTCACAGCAATGAACAGCTTCCCACTTACCCTATATATTCTTAATATTTTGCACACTCCATGTCTATCCACTCTGTCACATGCTTTCTCCAAATCCATGAAGGTTGTAAACAACTTCTTTCCCTTCTCTAGAAACGTTTCCACTAAGGACCAAAGAATGAATATTCGATCTACACATCCTTTTCCCTTCCTAAATCCTCCCTGTTCTCCAACTAATTCCTCTGTTATTTCCCTAAATCTATCAAAAAATATTCTACCATATACTTTTCCTATGACACTAAGAAAACAAATGTCCTGCTGATTACCACACACTTCTTTTTCCCCTTTTCCTTTGTACAGGAGAATAATTATACCTGACTTCCAATCCTCCGGGACTCCACCTTCCTCCCAGGCCAATCTCCACATCTTCCCTATCCATTCTACTACCAACTCTCTCCCATGCTTCAGCATTTCACCACACACCCCATCAACTCCCAGAGCTTTCCCCATTTTTACTTTTTTCATCGCTTCCATTACATTCATCCTACTGATCTCTCTCCCTTCTCACCTCCCTCCTTCTCCCAACTATTCCCATCACATATACTTGCATTACTTTCATTCTTTATTTTTAACAATTCCTTAAAGTGTTCTCTCAATCTGCCCACTTTTCTCCCTTCTCCAATATCAGTCTACAATTATCTTTCATTCCCTTACTAACTCTTTTATCACCCTGTCTCTCTTTACCTCCTTCCAGAACATTTTTTTTACATTCCCCTCCACTTTACACTTAAATTCCTTCCAAATGCCTCATCCACTCCCTTCTTACTGTCTCTTACTAATCTTTTCACCTCTCACTTCCTCTCTAAACACAATTCTCTCTTCAATCTCTCAAATTTTCCTCCATGCCTCTGTTTCCCATCCACTCACTGTATGCTTTCTTCTTTTGTGCCATAACTTGTCTCACCTCTTCATTCCACCATGCTGTTCCTTGCACCTTCTTTCATCTTCCCTTCATCCCACACACCGCCTCATATGCTGCACAGATTTCTTCTATGGATATTTTGCACACACCTTCCACCTACCCCCATTTGCTCCAAATCATATTTACCCAATTGCTCCTCCACTTATTCCCTATATTATATCCCTTTTCCATCCACCTGCAACATTTCTACCCTCCTTGTACTGACTACTTCCTCCCATCCTTCTCTACATCTAATCATCCATCACATTTGTACCCTGACTTTCACCACCACCAAGTGGTGGTCAGAATGCCCAATTTCCCAACCTCTGTATGCTCTTGCATCCATTAGATACCTTCTCACTGTCTCATCCATTCAAGGATTATCAATCACTACCTTCTGATCATTCAGTTCACCACCCACCCTTCTCATCACTTGCCACATATACCTGTGCCTGTGGATCATTTTGTGCCTAAGTGGGTACTGGTTATCACAAATCCCCTCCCTGCACATGTGCTCTAGAGCACTATCAATCTCATCCACTTCTGCAGGCACACCCCACTCACCAACTACTCCAATCCACCTTCACATTCTCTACTTTTTCATTCATATTTCTAATAAAAAACACTCTCTCATTCCTCTCAAACTTTCCATGCACACTTCCACAATCGCCCAGAACTCTTCTTTCATTCTGCCTGCATGGGCTTCCTTTGGCGCACATACACTCACAATCGCCCACGTTTGTTTTCCAACCTTCAATCTTACCCACAACAATCCTTGAGCCAAATGATCCACACTCACTTATATTCTCCTTCCATCTCTTGCACACAATACATATACCCTTGCCCTCTCTTTCTACTTCTGTACATATACCCCATCCATACTCCCACTCCCTCACACTCTCTCTCTACATTTAGTCTCAGTCAATCCACATATTTCCACTTTTGCACCCTCAAGCACTTGGACAATCTCTCTCTCTCTCTTTCACCTCATCACTCGCGCCCCTTACATTCCATGATGAAATTCGTACCATGTCCTTTGTACTGTCCTTGGTTGTCACCTGTTGGTCTGTCCTGATCCGAAGCACTTTGTCTTTTTAGTTCTGGGGGAGAGGGGGATACTAACCCTCTGCCAACCCACTTGCTTACACATAGGGAACACATACTGGTTGTTTATGGGGTTACCACCTTATTAAAACTACATTTACAATTCAATTTACTCTCTTCCCTATGTATGTTTACTTACTCCACTATATATGCTCCAAAGAGGACTGTGATAATGTGTGTCAAGAGGATACTTCCAATGCTCCACAGGAACACTAGGGATATCTCTGCTACCTGTAAGTGTGAAATGCAAAAATTACCATTACATCACACAAACTAAGTACTGTACTGGGGAAGCCAATTATTTGGGAAGGTAATGGACTAGAAAATAAAGAAGTGAATTACAAAAAATTCTCACTACGCATCAAACATGTGTTCCTAAATACCACAGCATTTTCCATAAGACCAAGGCCTTGAACAGTTTGCCACAAGGATGAGGCAGTGTTTGTAATAAGTGGGTCCCTAAGAAATGTAGTGGCATTTGAGGTAAGCTGTATAACAATGCTAGCTGTGTGTGTGTGTGTGTGTGTGTGTGTGTGTGTGTGTGTGTGTGTGTGTGTGTGTTCTTACCTACCTAATTGTATCTTTACAGGAATGAGTCAAGCTCATACTGTCCTGTGTCTTAAACCATTTTTATCATACATCTCCTTAAATTTATGAATTGTTTTGGCACACACTATTTCATTCGGTAGTGCATTCCACTGATCAACTGCCCTATTTGACAGTTTTTCACAGTGTCCTCTTGCTGATACTTCCCCATAGGTTATATATTGATTTATGTCTATTTTCTCTTTCCCTGATATGCATTTATAAAGCATAATCATGTTTCCTCCTTTTCTTCTCTCCTGTAGTGTTGGCAGAATCAATTTTTCTAATCTTTCTTCATAGCTTAGATCCCTTATGCCTGGTACCCATCTTGCAGAGGCCCTTTGAACTTTTTCAATCTTATCTATGTGTTTCTTGAGATGAGGACTCCAGACCACTGATGCATACTCCACAGTTGGTCTAATGAAAGATGTTATTATCTTCCTCAGCATGTCTTCATTAATGTATGTGAATGCCATCCTCATATTTGCAAGCAGTGTATACATGTTCCGTACCTTCTCATTCATGTGGTCTGCCGGAGTTAGTCTGTTATATATAATCACACCTAAGTCCTTCTCTCTTTCTGATGTGTGTAGGGTTTTACTTCCTAATTTATAATCCCAATCTGGTCTTTCCCAATTTTACCAAACTTGATTACATGACACTTGTCCACACTGAATTCCATTTGCCATTTATTACTCCACTCATGAAGTTTATTTAATTCTTCTTGTAGCTCTTTACAAGAGTCTATGTTACTAAATCTCCTTTGTATTTTTGCATCATCGGCAAATATATTTAAATAGCTTTCATTTCCAATATTATTACCTATGACATTTATATACATTAAAAACATAATTGGTGCCAGCACTGAGCCCTGTGGAACTCTGCTAGTCACTTCCCTCCATGATGAGTAATTTCCCCTTAGTACTGTTCTCATTTCCCTTTCTCAGAGAAAATCTTGCATCCAACAGTACAGTTTGCCTCAGATTCCTTCTTGATGGTACAGTTTCCATAAAAGTCTTTGGTATGGTACTCTGTAAAATGCTTTCTTGAAATCTAGATAGATACTGTCCACCCATCCGTCTCTTTTCTGTAATGTTTCTGCAACCCTGTCATAGTAGCTTAATAAATTAGTAACACATGATTTTCCCTTTCTGAAACCAAATTGCCATTCTGTTATCATATTGTGTTCTTCTAGATGGTTTACCCAAACTTTTTTTATTAGTTTTTCTAGTATCTTACTTACAACACTGGTTAGTGTTACTGGTCAGTAATTGAGTGGATTTTGTATATTCCCATTCTTGAATAAGGGGACAATGTTTGCTTTCTTACAAATATCAAGTAGTTTACCTTAACCCAAGGATTCCTTGAATATTAATGATAATGGTCTACTTAACTCCTTTGCACATTTATGGAGTACCCAACATGAAATTTCGTCTGGACCATTTGCTCTTCTATCTATCTATCTATCTATTGCCAGACGCCTCAATCCCGCATGGAGTGGCCACAAACAAATTGCCTCCATGTCACTCTGTCCCCTGCCATTTCACTACCACGCTCCCAACTCACACCCCCCTCTCTCATATACCTCTCCAATCCATCCCTCCATCTCATCCTCGGCCTCCCCCTCCCTCTCACCCCCTCCACCTCACTCACATACACTCTCCTCGTCAGTCTTTCACTCTCCATCCTCTCCACATGCCCAAACCACCTTAACGTGTTTCTCCTAACGCTTCCCATCACGTCCTCAACCACACCACAACGCTCCTTCACTTCCTCATTTGTTAGTCTGTCTCTCCATGTGACTCCACATGCTCCTCTCAAATAACTCATTTCCACTGCTCTCACTCTTGACTTCTGTCTTTCCAACAGGGTCCAAGCTTCACTTCCATATGTCAGAGTTGGTATCACAATACTGTCATGTAACAACTTTTTCACTTCCATGCTCACTTCCCTGTTTCTTATCACTGCTTTTAATGAACCAGCAACCTTCCTTCCCTGCTGCACCCTTTCGAGCACTTCACCCTCCAGACTTCCATCCTTACTCATCACACTGCCCAAGTACTTAAATTCACTCACATTCTCCATATCCTTCCCATCCAATCTCTCTTTGTCTAATTTACTTAACTCTTCCTGTATTTCTTTTTCTAATATTTGTATATTGGTAATATGTTTGGGCATGCATATTCCATATCATCCCTCTCAAAATTATTTTCTTCTGTAGAAACTGATTGGAAATTCTTATTTAGTTCTTCACAAATATCTTTCTCTTGTGTATATAGGATCCCTTCATCTGAAATGGATTGTATTTTCTCTTTTACTTTGGTTTTGCTTCGGATGTAGCTGTAAAATAGCTTCGGCTGATCACTACTTTTGTTTATGATGTCCTCCTCAAACTGCTTTGGGGCTTCTCTCCTTATTTTTGTGTATTCATTTCTTGCCTGTTTATGGTTGTTATATGCCCTCTCACTATTGGATTGGAAGTCAGGTATAATTATTCCCCTGTACAAAGGAAAAGGGAAAAAAGAAGTGTGTGGTAATTATAGGGGCTTCTTAGTGTAATAGGAAAAGTATATGGTAGGATACTTAATGACGGAGTTAGGGAAATAACAAAGGAATTAGTTGGAGCAGAACAGGGAGGTTTTAGGAATGGAAGAGGTTCTGTAGATTGGATAATCATTCTTATATCTTTAGTGGAAAAGTTTCTAAAGAAGGGATAGAAGTTGTATTCAGCCATCATGGATTTGGAGAAAGGATATGACAGGGTGGATAGACAAGGATTGTGGAAAATTTTAAGAATATACAGTATGGAGCAGATGGGAAGTTGTTGAAGGCCGTGAAGAGTATGTATGAGGGTGCTAAGGCTGCAGTGCATGTGGATGGTGAACTGAGTGAATTTTTCCATTTGAGGGTTGGATTGAAACAAGGATGTGTCATGTCTCCGTGGTTGTTCAACTGTATATGGATGGGGTTATAAAAGAGATACAAGGTAGGGCAGTGGATGCTGGATGGACCTAGTGAGAGAGGGAAGTGTTTGGAAACTCCCTGTACTGTTGTTTGCAGATGATACTGTGTTGTTAAGTGAAGACGAGGGGGAGCTGCAAGGCTTGGTAGATGAATTTGGGAAAGTGTGTAAGAAAATGAATCTAAAGGTGAATGCAGGGAAGAGTAAAGTGATGGTCTTTGAGAGAAGTGAAATCAGTGAATGTACAGTGAGACTGAATGGAGAAGATATGGAGAATGTCTATCTATCTATCTATCTATTGCCAGGCAGCATAATCCCATAAGGGGTGGCCATTTGACTTTGAGTTATTTGTTTTACAAGGAGGGACACTAACCCTCCACCGACCCACTTGTTGACACATAGGGAGCACGTATGGTTTGGTTATATGGTTACCACTCAGCGTTGTAAATGGTTTCTTGGCTTACAGGAAACCATTAGGCTTGTCACTCAATGTAAAGCCACCTGTAAAGGAAAGAAAAGCTATAAGAAGTGACACGAAAGATGGAAGAAACAGGAAGAGAGGAGGGCAGGCACAGAAAAAGAATGATAAAGGCTAAGGAAGAAGTAGGCAGCACTACATCAAGTGAGTGGATGATGTGGGTTCATTTAAGTACTTGGGTAGTGTGGTGAGTAAGGATGGAAGTTCAGATGGTGAAGTGCTTCAAAGCGTGCAGCAGGGAAGAAAGGTTGCTGGTTCCTTGAAAGCAGTGATAAGAAACAGGGAAGTGAGCATGGACGCGAAAAAGCTGCTACATGACAGTATTGTGATACCAACTCTAACATATGGAAGTGAAGCTTGGACCATGTTGGTGGGACAGAAGTCGAAGAGTGAGAGCAGTGGAAATTAGTTATTTGAGAGGAGTATGTGGAGTCACATGGAGAGACAGACTGACAAATGAGGAAGTGAAGGAGAGTTGTGGTGTGGATGTGGATGTGATAGGAAGCGTTAGGAAGAACACATTAAGGTGGTATGGCCATGTGGAGAGGATGAAGAGTGAGAGACTGACGAAGAGAGTGTATGTAATTGAGGTGGAGGGGGAGAGAGGAATACCAAGGATGAGATGGAAGGATGGAGTGGAAAGGTATATGAGAGAGGGGTGTGTGAGCTGGGAGCAGGGCAGTGAAATGGCGGGGGACAGAGCGACATGGAGGCGATTTGTTTGTGGCCACCCTTTACGGGATTAAGGCATCTGGCAACAGACAGATAAACAGATTGACTATTGTGTCTTCTA
>JAGKTI010026620.1:0-13530 GCA_018397915.1 Birgus latro | reverse complement strand
TCCTTACGTGATAAGGGGTCTTTGTATGCAGCATGTGTTAGGAGTGTGATGCTGTATGGTAGTGAGACCTGGGCAGTAAAGGAAGAGGATATTCGCAGGTTTAAACGTACAGAAATGACAATGATTAGGTGGATGTGCAGTGCGTCCCTGCGTGCAAGGCCTGGGGGGGCTGGGTTTACGATAGAAGAGTTGAGAGGTAGGATGGGACTGGAGTGTATTGGTGTTGTGATGAGGAGAGGTAGGCTGAGGTGGTTTGGACATGTGGAGAGGATGGGGGATGATAATTGGGTACAGAGGGTGAGAAGTGTTGATACTGGGGGAGGGGTTGGGAGGGGTAGACCGAGAAAGACATGGGACGAGGTCATTAAATGTGACTTAAGGGTTAAGGGACTGAATAGGGAGGCTGCCAGAGATCGAGCAGCGTGGAGAGCCGCCATTAGGTGACCAAGGCCGACACATGCAAGCATGTTGGAGCCTTCAAAAACGAAACGAAGATCTATCGTATGGATACAGAGCATGTCCAGCGTCCAGATAATCGAGTGATTACTGTGTGTGTGTGTATATATAAATATATATACTGTTTATATGTATATATATATATATATATGTACAGTCACACGCCCTAATTTAGACCCACCCCGAGCCAAGCCCAGAGCTGAGGGAGGCAGTAGCCACCGCTCTTAAACGAACGCGTTTATTTATTAAGAGAAATAATATATTCAGGCCTTACCTTTTTTATGCCTTATGTTTTCCAAAATCTACTGTCTAATACTGTCCAGCATTGTCCTTTTCAGTAATTGATTGTTTCATAAGAGGTGAGGGTGGAAAGGAATGCAGTAAAGTAGAGAATGAATGTTGGATGCGACAGGGAGGGGGGGGGGATTGAGGAGTTGTTTTGGGGGGGGGCTAGTAAGCGTTCGTTTAAGAGCAGTGTCTACTGCCTCTCTCAGCTCTGGGTTTGGCTCGGGGTGTGTCTAAATTAGGAAGCGTGACTGTACATGCAGTGACTGCGAGAGGAAGGTATGATTATCATTTGTGAGAGTTCGGTGTGGCTTGAAAGTGAAGGTCTGGAGGATGAGCAGCGGAAATGGAGTTAGCGAGAAATGTGTGTGGAATGTGGGAAGTGGATAGGATAACAAGTAATGTGATTTGTGAAAGACAGGGTGTAAGGAAGCCTGTGGACACTGGAATTTAAGCGAGTGTGTTAGATTATGTGGTCATGTGGTGGGAATGAGTATTAACCCTTTCACGCACGGTAAGTTTTATTAAGTTTCATAGCTCACGATTTTACTCCTCCACGCGCTCCGCTGGCAGCCCACGGTACGCAAATTACATGTATTCTTGCCTCATTTTTGCCACCCAAACCTCAAAATGTTGCCCTGAAACTCACATCATCTTATTTGCTGATGTTTGTTCTAGCTGATAAGCCAAAAGAAAAACCAGAAAAATACGAATAAAAGTACACAAGGCCGCCGTGAATAAACATTTTGGAACGTTGATCTCATTTCCCAACATTGTCGTTCGAGTGTTTTCCATCATACAGAAAAATGTTATTATAAGTTTTGATAGAGAATTTCATTGGCTTTCTAATGAGGTATGTCCGGTTGTGATGCGATTTGTAGTTTTCGAGAAAATAGCCAAAAACTAAAAGCCATTTTTGTAAAAAAAAAATTGATATTTGTTCAGGGAGGTATACTGCAGAACTTTTCTCGCACACCTCATGTTTTTATTACATAATCTTATGTAGAATTTCATAAGCTTTCTCCTGATACCTTTTTGTTTTGATACGCTTCATAGTTTCCGAGTAAATCGCAAAAAACTACAGGGTACTCGCGGCCGCGGTGCACTTTCGTCATGCGTGCACAATAACCGCCTACGTAACCACAACTTTTCATTAGAGAAATTACATAGTTATGTCCTGTACATATGTAGAATTCACTGATCTTTTTCATGGTTCTTACAGGAAATCAATACATTCAATAATTTTGGAGTAAATGGACGACAAAGATGGAACACTCTTCCTCGCCCGCAAGTGAGATAAAAACGCTCAATTTCCCTGCCTCACGAATACTTACATATTTTCGCTCGTTACGTTTTATTATTATTATTTTTTACTCAAATTATACACGAGAAATATCATAAGCTCTTTGATAGTGCTCTCAGTAACTCGACATTTCCACTAGGCTTTTTGCTAAAGCTGAACTTTCTTTCATCTCATATGTGTATATGTAGAAAAAAAAAAAACTTATTTGTGAAAAAAATATAGAAATGTAGGAACAGGTCAATGTACAAATCAACAAAATATGGATAACTCACTTGCTCCAGAGGTGTTGAGCTGCTGGCAGGAACTTGAAGGAATTGAAGATGAGTTAGGTAGTGTGTGAGTTTTGTGTGTGTTCATGGGTGTGTGACTGAGTGTGTGTGTGTGTGTGTGTGTGTGTGTATGCGTGTGTGTGTATGTGTGTGTGTGTGCCGTATTCTCTGTTCCTTGCACCACGTTTGCCTAACACATGCGATGCACACAGTAGATTTCTCCACGAACATTTGCTGCACGACATACGTATATAATGTCATATATGTGTCGCTGTGTGGCGTATTTTCTTGTCTCTGACCATTACGTAACTTTCCGCTGTCAGTCAATGCACGTAATATTTCTTGGTGAACACTCGCTGCACTATTTTATACGTATATTTCACACTGAACCATATCCAATATAAAACACTATCACATGATTCCATCCCAGCCTCTTCTGTTATTCTCTTCCCTACTGTATGGCGTAAGAGACCGCCTGTTCCCTTAGCAACTAATGCATATGTCTGTGTTATCTCTATGGCATAACATAATGCCTGCTATGGTAGGTCAGTTATTTCACTAATCCAGGCACTATATGTTTCACAGATTAAGTAATGTCTTCACTGTAAGGGTAAAATACATCATTTTACGGGCAGGGTGAGTGGAAACCCCGGTATAACAAACCAGACTCTGCCTCTAGGCCTAACAGCTGATAACGGGCCCCAATGCTTTACAAACAATATATCTATGTTCAGTTGACACAATCACTTCACAGTATAGTAAAAAACACTGTACAGTCACAATATTTCAATAATGGCTTCAGAATCGGGTGGGAAGGGGAAAATGGCAGATTTAAAGGAACAACACAACACAGCACGACCCTGCTGTCTGGCTGCTAGTGGAGCACTGAGATTCTATCACTACGTACAGGCACATAGGAGTCATTGCAGTGTTGCCAAAGTCTTACCTCGGGAGAGACACGTGGCTGCTAGAATGCTACAAAATTTGATGCAAATCGACCGAAAACTTATTTTTTGGTTAATTTTTTTCGCGTTTCACGCGATTTGCGGTCCTGTGCTTTGGCACACCACACAACATGAACGCAAATCGCGGTACCGTGTGCAAAAGGGTTAATAGAGTGGTGTGAGCAAATTTGAAGGTAGGAGGAGGTGTCGAAGGCAAAGAAGTTAGTGGATAATTGTGGTAAAGTAATATGTGAGAAAACAAAGCGTGGGAGGTGATGAGGGCAGGGAAATGACAGATGACTTAATTGGTTGGAAAAATATTGTATGAAGAAGTGTATGACAAAGGTTTGCCACTGCTGTTTTTTTTTTTCTCTCTCTCTCTTTGATGAAGTGATAGTTGTTGGATTGATTCTGAATGATAAAATGGTATGAAGGGCATATGTGTAGATGCCTGTGGGATGGCATCAGGATTCTTGGCTCTTGACTGGGGAGTAAATGAGAGTTTGACTAATTTAACTGGGCTCAGTTTAGTTTCTCCCTCTGTCAGCATTTTTTTTTTTTTTTTTTTTAATCCTCTACCTTACCCCATCCTTGGGAAAAGAGGTTTGGATGATGATTATGATGTAACCTAGTCTGGTCTAATCTAATCTGGCTTACATTTATTGAAACTCACAGCAAAGTGCAACCACAAAAGAGAGTTTGAAATGGCCTCATGTACAGTGTCTTGTTTCATTTTGTTTCATTTTTAATGGCTCCAACATGCTTGCATGCATCGGATTTGGTCACCTAATGGTGGCTCTCCATGCAGCGTGATCTCTGGTAGCTTCTCTGTTCAGTCCCTTATCCCTGAGGTCACGCTCAGGGACCTCGTCGTAGGTCTTTTTCGGTCTGCCTCTCGCAATCTTACCCCTAACTTAAACACTTCTCACTTTCTGCACCCAAGTATCATCCCCCGATCCTCTCCCCAAGCCCAAACCATCTCAATCTATCTCATCTCATCACAACACCAATACCCTCCAATCCCATCCTACCTCTCAGCTTCTCCATCCTAAACCTAGCCCTCCCAGGCCTTGCACTCAAGGACACACTGCACATCTACTTAATCATTGTCATTTCTGTACGTTTGACCCAGCGAATATCCTCCTCCTTTACTGCCGAGGTCTCACTACCCTGCAGCATCACACTTCAAACACATCTTGCATGAAAAGATCCCTTAGCATGTAGAGAGAGCCCTTTCAGTGTCAGGAGAGGCAACAGCTTCCTGAATTTCTTCCAACCACTCCTCACTCTAGCCACAGAGCTAGCTCCAGCCTCACCCTGATTATACATAATTAACCTGTCTTCAGTTACCCTATATCTTATAGTCCATCATCTTCCATTCAGGGGATGGGGGTTTGAGGCACGGTCACATAACCAGGCAGCCCAGTTATATCATGCCTCTGTGGGGTGGTATCCCTCTTCAGCAGCTGTTTCACCTAAAGCAGCATTTTGCCTGAACACATCCTAGACTTTAGGTGAGAATTGAGTTTACAGTTCATTATTAGTATTTCTCCTTCTCTCTTTCCTTCCTGTGACAGGACACTGACGATGGTGGTAGCAGAGGCGAAAGAGTTGGTCCAGAAGAGTCATGTCAAGAATATTTCTGCCTGTGTGCCAACTGCATTCACCCGGTTCATGAAGGATTATCTTACGGAAGAGAAGCGAGTGGAATTGCGAAATATCGGGGTGAGTAGAAAGGATATATATATTTTATGTTATTATTGTTGTTGTTCTAACCCAAAGCTCAGCTGAATATGAACCCAGCATATGGCAGATTTCAGTTATCCTTCTCCTTCAGACTGTCATCATCTTTATAGAGGACTAAGGAGTTGTGGGATGTTTGTATAACCAGGCAGCAGAGCTGCCCAGCTGTATCACTGCCACTATGGAAAGGCATCTCTCACCAGTACTGGGGATGTTGCTGTGTAGGTATAATATGTTATGACAGTACTATATGTAACTGCAGTGAGTAACTATATAGCTATAGGTAACAATTTGTAAAACAGGTAGTTATGTCCGAAGTTCTCCAGGAAGAGACAGCTACACATCCCCTAGCCTAGACTAATAAAGAATGCCAAACACCTCTGATCATGTGCCGGAAACATGACCCACACACACACACACACATATGCACATACGTATGCACACACTGAAAGTAGAAGGAGAGGTCTACAAGGGTGCAGTAATGCAAGCTGAAGTAATGAACAAATGTTTCCAATCAGTTTTCACTAAGGAAGGAGAGTTTGTGGAAGGAGAGGGAGTGATTAGAAATGTAGTGATAAAAGATATAAAAGTGGAAGTGCAGGAAGTGTATAAATTACTGGGAACTCAAGATGTAAGGAAAGCCCCAGGACCAGATGGAATCTCTAATTGGGTACTGAAGGAATGCAGAGAACAACTGGCAGATAAGATTCACAATTTAATTGTGTGCTCTTTGGAAGAGGGGAAAGTGCCTCGGGAATGGAAGAGGGCAAATGTGGTGCCAATCTATAAGGGAGGAAACAAGGAAGAACCCCTGAATTATAGGCCAGTGTCCCTAACCAGCATGGTTGCGAAATTGTGTGAGAGAATCCTGAAAGATAGATGGATAAAATACCTGGAAGACATGAATATTTTGACTGAAAGTCAGTTTGGATTCAGAAGTGGAAGGTCATGTGTTTCCAACTTGTTGAGCTTTTACTCAAGGGCGATTGACGCGCTGCAGGAGAGAGACGGTTAGGTGGATTGCGTGTACTTAGATCTGGAGAAGGCCTTCGACAAGATGCCCCATAAGAGACTGTTATGGAAATTAGAGCATATCGGAGGACTGAAGGGAAGACTCCTGGAATGGATGAGAGACTTTTTGAGTGACAGACAAATGAGAACAGTAATAAAGGATAGGACATCTGGATGGAGGGAAGTAACAAGTGGTGTCCCACAGGGCTCGGTGTTGGCAGGCACCAGTAATGTTCTTGATTTACGTAAATGATATGGTAGATGGAGTGAACAGCTACGCAAGCCTGTTTGCTGATGATGCAAAGATCTTGAGAAAGGTAGAGGTTGAAGAGGACTGTAAAATGCTACAGGAGGATCTGGATAGGATACATGATTGGAGTCGGATGTGGGAAATGAAATTCAATGCAAAAAAATGTAAAATATTAGAAATGGGTAAAAGTACCAAGAGGCCATCATTGAATTATTTGATGGGTAACGAACCAATTAGAAAAGCTAGAGAAGAGAAAGATTTGGGAGTGCTGGTCCAGGATAGTTTGTCACCTGAAAAGCACATAAATAAGATAGTGAGAGAGACATATAAACTCTTGACCAATATAAGAGTGGCATTTCATTACATGGATGAGGAGATGATGAAAAAATTGATAGTAGCCATGATCTGCCCCAGGTTAGAATATGCAGCAGTAGTGTGGTCCCCACACAAAAAGAAAGGTATAAACAAGATTGAGAGAATACAAAGAACAGCAACTAAGATGGTCCCCAGTCTGGCAGATCTATCATACAGTGAGAGGCTAGAAAGGCTGGATTTGCCATCCTTAGAGGAAAGGAGAGAGAGGGGTGACATGATTGCAGTGTTCAGGACCATGATAGGAGTAGATAAAATTGACAGAGAAAATCTGTTTGTGTGGGATGAGAGAGCAACAAGAGGACATGGAATGAAACTAAAGATGCCACGCTGCTTGAAGGACATCAAGAAATATAGTTTTCCTTATAGATGCATAGACCTGTGGAATAGCCTGGAGAAAGAGATCGTCCAGTCTAAAAACTTAAACGAGTTTAAGGCAAAATTTGACTTATTGAGAAACAGAGACGGGACCCCACGAGTGTAGCTCATTTCCTGTATATCACAACTAGGTAAATACAAACTTTAGCCGGAAGCTAGAGAGGGATATAAATCTGATAACACATATAGGAAGGTTGGAGAACAGAGAGCCAGACAGAAGGGGTTTGACAGAGCCCAAGAATTTGATCCAGGGCGGAAGGCAGGAGATAGGGTCAGCTGGGAGGTTTTGCCGTCATGCTACGTTATGCTGTAAATCACACTTCGATACAACTGTGTACAAAAAACTCAGCAACCCAAGAGTGCTCTGTACCTCTCCTCGCTTATGATACACAAAGGGGGAAGGAGAGAAAGAGAGAGAGAGACCTACCTATTCACTCTAGTCGATGACACACCATTTTAGTAAGCATTGGCAAGTTCAAGCCATATGACGCCTAATGGCTTTATGGTGGCGGTGCTTCGATGATCTACAACCATCCTCTTTATCTTTTTACGTCTGTCTGTGGCGTCGCACATCGTTATTGGCAGCAGCGGTGAACATTAGTAAACTACGATAAACCATGCTCATCGATAGTTGTGGCTCCTGGCTCATCTAGACATGAACCTGGTGGGCTGCAGGAAATTGGTCACTTCAGCTGGACACTGCTAGAGACATTTTGATGATTGTATGTTGAAGGACAGTCAGTGAAGTAAGAGTTAAGAACATGAGGTGTGTCATGGTGTGAGGCTGCATTATAGCAGGGTGGAGCACTCGCCATACACTCACTCGATTTAGTGCAACCTTTAGGTCACTCTGCTCTTCATGACAAGCCAGATGATTGGTTGCTTGTAGCTCAAAAAAACATTTATTTTGTTGGATGGTAACCATGTAACACGATTTTTTTTTTTATGAAAGAGTGCCAAATTCAAGTTCCGTTCATTTCGAGATGCCTGGACACATTGCGTTTGAAAGACTGGAGATCACAGGAAGTAGGGAATACAGTCAGAAGAAGACAGTTCCAGAGTTGACCAGTTGCATAATTGAAGGACTGGGAGTAATGGTTAACTCTTGCATTAGAGAGTTGGACAGAAAAGGGATGAGAGTTTGTTGCTAGACGGGTGCTATGTGCCCGTTGTAGAGGTGGAGGGATGCAAGCAGATAGCTCAGAGGAACAGTGACCGTTGAAGTAGCGATAGAAACGAGATAAAGATGCAACAGTGCAGCGAAGAGACAAAGGTTGAAGGGAATCAGTAAGAGGAGGAGAGTTAATGAGACGAAAAGCCTTTGACTTAACCCTATTGAGAAGAGCTGCATGTGGGGAGCCTCCCTACACATGAGAGTTGTACTCCACACGGGCGAATATAACTCATATACAAAGTCAACAACTGTGCAGGGGTAAAGAAAGTTCGGAGTCGGCTTAGCACACCTAATCTCTTGGAAGCACATTTCACAAGAGATGTACTCGTAATATGTTCTTTTCAAGATAAATCCCGAATGAATGAAACCCCAAGCATGTTCAAGGATGATGCAGTACTTAGCTGGACATTATTAAACATTAGTGGGTAATCCTGAGGAAGATTTTGTCAGGTTGATAGGTGTAGGAACTGAGTCTTTGATGCATTAAAAACAACAAGATTATTTTTACCCCAATCAGAGATACGAGCCAAGTCAGACATTAGGTGTGCCATAGCCTTATCCCTTGTTTGTTGAAGTAACCAATGAGATGGATGTTGCGGGAACCGAATGGAAAGGTGAAGGGTAGAATCATCAGCGTATGATTGGATAGGGATAGATATACAACTTAGAAGGTCATTGATGAATAAAAGGGAGAGAGTAGGTGATAGTACAGAGCCCTGAGGAACACCACTGTTGATAGATCTACGAGAAGAACGATGGCTGTCTACAACAGCGGCTAAAGAACAACCAGAAAGGAAGCTAGAGATGAAGGCACAGCTAGAAGGATAGAAACCGTATGAGGGCAGTTTGGAAATTAAAAATTTATGCCAGACTCGATTGATAGCCTTTGAGATGTCAAGTGCAGTGGCAAAGCTTTCGCCGAAGTCCCGAAAGGAGGATGACCAAAAGTCTGAAAGGTAGGTGAGAAGATCGCCAGTGGAGCGTCCTTGACGGAACCCTTATTGACAGCCAGAAAGAAGGTTGTGACAGGAAAGGTGCTTTAAGATTTTTCTGTTAGGAATTGACGATAGTTAGAGGGTTGGGAATGATCACCCTTCTTTGGGACTGGCTGAATGAGAGCAAACTTCCAGCAAGAAGGAAAGGTACAAGTTGACAGACAAAGGTGAAAGAGTTTACCTACTCAGGGTATAAGCACAGAAGCACAGTTCTTTAGGACAACAGGAGGGACTCCATCAGGCCCATATGCCTTGTTAGTATTGAGGCCAGTGATGGCAGAAAATACATCAGCTGAAGAAATTTTAATGTCAGCCATGAGGAAGTCAGAGGGGGGAAGTGATGGAGGAACAGCACTAGAATCATCTAAGGTGGAATTGGAGGAGAAAGTCTGAGCAATGAGATCTGCTGGTGGTTTTGTGGGTTAAGGCACTTCAAGTGGATGTGGCTCATAAAGGTTTGCATCCAAGAAATTGTTAGGGTTTATTGTTCCTATAATATCACTTTGGGGTGAGGGACTGGTCATCCTTGTAGTAAATGATGGGACGAGTAGTGTAGAGCTAGGCACGTATGCTCTTTATGGGGCAATAAAGGATTGGATGATAGGAATAGATAGGGTTGACCCCTGATGCCCAGCTGTCCTATCTGCCGCACATCTTTGCATGGGACCTCTTTGGTGGTATTACTTACTGCCCATACTAATAACTGTACATAATATGGGTATTGGGATGTGTCTGTTTCATTTTGACCACATATTTGTACCATTAGTCTTCTAATTACAGTGGTACCGTATGTTTGTTTGTATTAACATATTCTGCAGCTTGAAGGGGATGATGTGAATTTGGCTGTTAACTTCTTTTTGCTAACCTCTTCAAATCCAGATAAGAAACCCACACATGGTGGCACTGTGACTGCGTGGAGCAACCGTGACATTCACTGGGAGCCAGACCTTGTTATATTTCCCTGCACCTTGCCATATGAAGGACTCTGGTCTGCCCCTTGCCGCAAGGGGTTACCGGGCTCCTACATAGTGTACAGTGTTTGTCAAAAATTCATGCAGGAAAATCTTCCTGCACACGGTCTTGGTGAAATTTGTTCTTACTCAGGCAGCTAAGTTTAGGCTTCAGTCATCCTTCATGAGTCATAGAGACAGGTCAGTAGGTGCCGGGCATTGGAAGGATGGAGGTTAGTGCGAATGTGTGTTGCATTCCTTCTGAGTTTTTGCCCAAAGTTACTCATTTTTTATGAACTTATCTCTCACTGTGGACAAGAGGCAACACTCAGCTCGTGATCATTTGACTTGCATAGTCTCCCTGCATGCGGCAAACTATGTAGTGAAAGAAATATGGTACTGTATCAAGAATTGTGAGAATTGCAGAGTGGGCAGTGCAAGAATGGATCAAGCGGTTAAAGGAATCGTGTGACCATGATGTTCCTTTCCATAATTTTCGTAGTGGCAGGCCATGCAAGATGAAACAGCGCTCACAACATCAATCCAGTTTAACAACAACAAATATTAAATTTAAATACTATAAGTGTCTTACGAAATTAGGGTATAATTAATACTCTAACTTACCAGTAATTATCTCCTTATATCTTAGCTAGTCCCCCCAATTTTGCCAAATCATAAAAGTTACTTAGCTAGATAGAGTCAGAATAACAGATTATGATGGGCGTGAGGTCTTGGTTGGTTTGTCTGGGCCTTCCCAAACGCCCTTGGTGTGATTTACACACGGTGCAGCTCAAATGAGCTTCAGGAACAGAGTGAAAAAATGGCGAGTCCCTCTCCCCACATAGGTTTCAGAGATGCCAGATATTGTTTAATTACAATTACCTAAATGCAGTGAATTACTTCATGAAATTTACAAGGAAAATCCAGCATAACTTAATCTTTGTTTTAAATAAAACTAAGGCCAAATCTTCACTTTCTCTGTGTGAAAATAATGTTCGACCTTCCTCCGTTTTCTCATCAGGGTACACGTTATCCTACCATGCAGGTGCAGTCGTGTCAGTGGAAAATTCCCAAGTACAGTACTGTATTTACACATATTTACAATAAGTAATCTCTCTACTATCCGGACGACCACTATCCGGTTACATCACTATTCGGACATCATGAGCTGATGGGGAAAAAAAAAAAAAAAAATCCTGACCGCGTCAGTTTGAATTTCCCGCGCGCGCTGACTAGCTCCCTTCCCTCCCAATCCCCCTCCTACTAGTTCTGTCTCAACTCCCGTGAACAGTGGACGGCTGTCCGATCGTTTGCGGTATTTTCGTTCTTGTTTAAATAATCAAAAGTCACAGAGCTAAGGATTAAGTGTAGTTAAACACTGGATTACTGGACATGCATCAAGAGCAATTATGACCACTGTAAAAACCTTAGAGGTGGGGGTAAACAAGGAGTAAACAACAATCATGGACATGTAAGTAAACATTGTCAACTGCTAAATATTTTCCATAATCACTTCTAAATCCTCATTCTCTGGCTACATTTTATTTACTTCATGCTTTGTGTCCCATATTTGAGTGCATAGTCTGTGAAAAGGTGATTTTCTCAGTAATAATCATGTCTCTTCCTTACGTTCATTATGTAGTCAGCTGGCGAACACCCCTTGCTTTACGTCCAATACTTGCTTACACTAACCTGCCAACTCATGAACACCCCTACCTTACTCACCTCAAATTCATCATTTTTGGGTTAAAATTTGATTAATTCATGCTTTGTGCCAATTATTTAAGTGAATGGGGTCTTAGTGCTATGCATGTCCAGTAGGGAAGTAGGTAGGTGGTTTTCTGATTTAGGTTAGGTTAGGTTAGGGTCAAGAATGACCGGTGCTGTTGGTGAACAGTGAACACCTTTGCCATACCTAACTCTTTTTCTGGTAACAATATATTTATTTGATGCTTTGTATCCCATATTTCAGTGCATAAGATGTGAGAAATGATGATTTTCATAGTGATTGCCACGTCCGATACTTATTTACACTAAGCTGCCAACTCATGAACATCTGTGCCTTACTTACCTCAAAATCATCATTTTTGGGTTAAAATTCAATGAATTCATGCTTTGTGTCCATTATTAAATGCATATGGTGTGAGAAAGGGTGATTTTCATAGTGATTTCCATGTCTGATACTTACTTACACTTGCTGGCAAGTTGTGAGCACCTATGCCTTACTCACCTCTAAATCATCATTTTTTGGTTAAAATTCAGTTAATTCATGCTTTGTGTGCATTATTTATGTGAAAGGGGACTTAAGTGCTATACACGTCCGGTAGGGAGGTAGGTAGGTGGTTTTCTGATATAGGTTAGGTTAGGTTAGGGTCATGAATGACCAGTGCTGGAGCTTCAGGGCCACTATCCGGACAAGACCACTTTCCGGTCATGCCTTTGGCTCTATTACGTCGGATAGTAGAGGGATTACTGTAGTTGCCCACAAAGGTTCAACACAATAGCATTTAATTTATTAATAATAAGAATTATTAACGAGAACAAGAGCTAAATCTTTATTTTTTCGTTTTCATTTTTGAAGGCTCCAACGTGCTTGCATGTGTCGGCCTTGGTCACCTAATGGCGGCTCTCCATGCTGCTCAATCTCTAGCAGCCTCCCTGTTCAGTCCCTTAACCCAGAGGTCACACTTAATGACCTCGTCCCACATCTTTCTCGGTCTACCCCTCCCATCTCCACCCCCAGTACACTTCTCACCTTCTGCACCCAATTATCAACCCCCATCCTCTCCATATGCCCAAACCATTTCAGTCTTCCTCTCCTCATCACAACACCAATAAACTCCAGTCCCATCCTACGTCTTAACTCTTCGATCGTAATCCCAGCCCCCCCGGGCCTTGCACACAGGGACGCACTGCACATCCACCTAATCATTGTCATTTCTGTACATTTGAGCCTGTGACTATCCTCTTCCTTTACTGCCCCAGTCTCACTACCGTACAGCTTCACACTTTTAACACATGCTGCATACAAAGACCCCTTAGCATGTAGGGAGAGTCCTCTCAGTGTCAGAAGAGGCAACAGCCCTCTGAACTTCTTCCAACCACTTCTCACCCTAGCCACAGAGCTAGCTCCAGCCCCACCTCCAGCACATAACATATCTCCCAGATAAAACTCTTCCACACACTCAAGAGACTCAGCAACAAGTTCAATCCATCTCCACCTGCTCTCCCCGACATGCCGCACACGCAAACTCAGCATTATCTCGCAGTCTACCTCTGGGTTAATAGACTGCTCAATGGTTTTTCCACCAACTCCGTCTCCAAAACAAAACAAACTGCCGAACTTCGAAGAATCTACTGCTTCTAATGAAAGGTGTTACATTGCAGTCTATTACAGTGA
>JAGKTI010026619.1:0-13530 GCA_018397915.1 Birgus latro | reverse complement strand
TGCTGTCTTACTTTCCACCACTACCACAACACTCCTCCCTCACCACCACCACCACCACCACCTCCCACCACCGTCCTACTCTCCAACATCACTGCCTTAATTGTCTTTAGTCTGGGGATGCCTCGGGCTGTGTCGGGAGGGATAGGTGAGTGGGGGTGAAGTGTGGATTGGTGGTGGTGGTGGTGGTGGTGCTGGAGTGTTGTGGCAGTAGTGATGTTGGAGAGTAGGACGGTGGTGGGAGGTGGTGGTGGTGGTGGTGGTGAGGGAGGAGTGTTGTGGTAGTGGTGGAAAGTAAGACAGCAGTGGTAACAGTGGCAAAGATGTAGGTGGTAGTGGTGGTGGAGTGTGGTGAGTGGAGGAATGCTGTCGTTGGTGGTGATGTGAGGAAATGTGATAATGGTGTGGGTGGTGTGTGTTAAAGGCTAGCTGTGTAGGTGGTGGTGACGGTGGTAATGGAGTGAACCGGAAAAACTATTTCAGTGTTCTATCGTTTTATTTCGCTTTCCTCACTCTCCTTTCTTTATAAATTTCTCTGTCTCTTTCTTCATCTTACTTCACTTTCTACGTTTTTTCCCTCATAAATTGTTCTGCTTCTTTCTTCATTTTGCTTCACTTTCTTCGCTACTCTTTTATCATAAACTGGAATCTCTCTTTTCTACCACTCATTTCCTCCTTTTTATGTCCTTCCTCATTCTCAACATTACATCTTATTATTTCTTATCTCTTCTCATTACCTTTCCCCCTCTTGATCTTTACACTTACATTCTCCATCCTTTCTCATTCCAAATTCAAATATGCATTTTACCACTCATTTCCGTCATTCATTCCACTTCTTCATGTATATTATCTTTTCTAAGTTTTCACCGCTCCCTCAGTTGTTTTGCTTCCTTCTTTTTAAGTCTGCCTCTTATTATTCTTATGTTCTTTTCTCTTTAATGGCTTCTTATTTTTGTGCTTACTTTAATCTGTCAACTCTCGACTATTTAATTTTTCTCTACTAAGCTCTCTCTCTCTCAACCTTGCCCTACTCCATCCGAGGGTGGAAAATAAGCATGGATAATGAAACTGACTCCATTGTAAATGCGTCTGTGAGTCTCATTTCCAATTCTGACACTGGATCTCAACTCTGGTTTTAATTCCCCAAAGAACCACAGAAATCCTGAGCCTTTTCGAAAGGATCAAGGAATCAAAGAGTGGAAAAGCCGCTGGATCGGGCCAATCAACGCGGCCATGGTGACACTATGACCCGCCAGATTTTTTTTCCTCTCTTTCTCTCTCCCCCCTTCAGTTCGAGGACATCTTTTCCATGCCGCTCCTGCGAAATCATTTGCGGGATTATTGCAAATAGATAAACAGATAGATATATAGATAGAAGTCACCGGATTCAAATACTTAGGGAGAGAGGGCACATTCAGTGACGGGCATGCCAAAAACATGAAACAGATTTAATGGAATCGCAGCCAACCTTTTGTCCATTACTGTACCTGGTGGAACTAAGGCCCTCTTTATGACGAACCCAAAAACTTATTCTCAGGTTCTTTCAGTTGCTAGCTTGACGTGCTAACCAGTGCACCACCAGCTCCCCCATACCAGAGAGAAGTGGGAGGCGGTGGAGAGGGATGAGGGAGAAAGGGGAAAAATGATAAAGCTTGGAACGATGCAGTGGATGCTCTGGTAGGAAAGATGAATGTGTGTGGATGGGCGGAAAGTGGAGAAGGGTTGGGTGGGGGGCACAGGCACTGGAGGAAGGTGGTATCTCCCCCCCCCCCTCTCTCTCTCTCTCTGCTTCTTTCATTACACTATTTATCTTTTCTATCCTCCTTCTCCCTCTCTCTCACTTCATGCATGTTCCTCTTTTTTCTTTTCTACTCTCTCTCTCTCTGTCTCTCCGTGCATGTGTCTGTCTCTTTGTATGTCTGTCTGTCTGTTTTTCTGTGTGTATGTGTGTGTATGTGATGGGCTTCTTGTTTTAGCCGGAATAAAATACAAGGTTCGAATTCCTCACTGAGACACATTTGATTCTCTCTCTCTCTCTCTCTCTGAACAGAATATAAATACGCACTGACGAATATTATCTAGTTTTTCTTTGCTACACACGAAACACAACATTCACAACATCAACTTATTCCTGCAGAGATCAAAATAAATGTTCATCTCTCTGCTCCATCACACTGTTCTGCTCTTTGACAGTACTGCAGGCACATGTCACACTAACATACTAAGTTTATAACGCTAGTTCACCACACACTACCCTACGCCTGACTGCCACGCTACAAAACTACACAACACTACCGTAGTAAACAACCACACCACACCATTACACACCATTACACTAACTTGCTGATAACACCACTCCTCGTCACCGATACACCACACACACTACACGCTACACCACATTGAAACGCTACACCAGCCCACACAACCACGCTGTACTACCGCACCACACACCACACAACCATATCACACAGCATACCACATTGCCACCTCACCACTGCACCACACTACCACAACGCACCACACAACCATCCTACCCCACACCATACTACAGAATCATACCATACCATACACCACACTATGTACTCATACCACACCTCAAATCCTTACCACACTGCCAAACCACACCACACCACACCACACTACCACACCACACTATCACATTTCACAGGCACACCACAGAAGCGGTAATACCATATATCATAATGCCGCTGCTATACCGCACAGCACTACCATAAAACCAGGTTACACAGTGATTACACACACACACACACACACACACACACACACACACACACACACACACACACACACACACACACACACACATACATACACACACACACACACACACACTCTCCACTGATTTTCTTTGGAAGGGACAAAATTACGGAAAATGTCCTGCTTTGTTCTTATATCCAACATTCTATTTGTCTATCTAGCTCAATCAATCAATCAATCATTTAATTAATAAGTCAATCGATCAATCAGTCTATCTATCTGTTTATCTTTATTTATATACATTGTTATACAAATATATTCAACCTGAATTTTTTGTGTGTACGAAAAGATAAAAAAAAAAACTGTCCACATTTCTTTGGAAACGTACAGTATGAATGTAATTGTTTAAAGAAAAGGCAGCACCTGTGGATCATTTGTGGCAAAGTGCATTCGGTAATAAGGAACATTAGCAATACTTACGTACATGACGATAACAAGTTCAGGATGAGGCACAACACATTCCTGTATAATAGTCAGTCACTTCCTCCATGAATTTTTAAGTACTGGCCAACAGTGCTCTTCCATCGATGTTAATAAGTTCACAATGCGATAAACGTGCGTCCACTGCAAATGATGTTCTCCCTCGTTGCCACAGATGACTGTTATGTCTGAGAACCCAAATGATGCTTCAGTGTCTCGAACACCTAATCCGTTTACGGGTTCTTACTTGAGAATATAGCTCTGCCTCGGATCTTGAGAGGGACTTTTTCTTTCCACTTCAGGTGGCTCTACACTGAGTGACAAGCCTAATGGTTTCTTGTAACCCAGAAAACCATTTATAATGCTGAATGTTAGCAATGTAACCAAATGACAAGGTGATGTGGAACCTACTCTGGTGGCTCTGTAACCGGGGAGAGAGAAGTAAATGTGGCGTCATTCGGGAACTAAGCTTGCACACTCTTTTCGGCGCCTCCCTGTGGCGAGGCACGGTCTACTGCAATGGACGGCCCTGTAGGGGCGACTGCTTGCCTGCGGTTAATGAGTCTGCTATGCCAGACAGACCAAGGTCAATAACTCTAGATCGTATGCAGGTAGAAAGAAACACAAACTTCAAAGCCGTTTCCTCTTTATTACAAAAACATTAGAAAGGCTTCGTGGAGTACTTACGAAAATATAAATATGTATTGATAACTGTTTACAAACGCCCCATCCAGTGAGTGACGGGGAAAGGCACACGATACATCACTGTACTGGACAGACTTAAACATTAATCCCTTCAGCCCCAGGACGTCATTTGCATTTTATTCTTGCTACCTCCAGACGCTGTATGTGAAGGAGATAAAGACCAGCCTCTTGACCTAGGTAATACATTTTTTATAATATCCTTGCTGCCTTCAGATTACTAAAGACTTTTCTTTTTCATTATAATTGTTGGATACCCACTCCATCAACACTGTACGAGATCTCTCTCCTATACTAAATAAGATCGTCTGGTGGTGGCAACAATAAAATATTTCAGTAACCCATCTTCCGAAAAGTTTAGCTACAGTTAGAAAACATATTTCCTAAGCTAAATATAAATCGTCTGGATATGGAAAATAAAAGAAAAAAATATATAGCGACCTCGGGCTGAAGGGGTGAACCAGTACTAATGATAAAAAGCTTCATCGGACATACAGAAGTATTCCAAGTGGCGTTGGAGGCTTGGTAGCAACTCTTCCCAAGCGATTTATTTTGCATCTTGTATCCAAAAGTCATACTGCGTGCTGTTTGCACAATTTTAAGGGCGCTGGAGAGGGATACCTTCACGTGGTGGCACCGACATAACCTGGCTGTGAAGTTTTCTGGTTATACAAACACCCTTCAGTCGACTCCCTATCTCCCGAAAGGAGGATGGTGGACAGCAGGGTAAAGACAACTTTAGCCTGCAGTCCACTGGGTTCATAAGACGAGCCTGGGGTTGCAGCTACTATCACCATTGCTATTGCACTATTACTACTGCTGCTACTGCTACTACCGCTGCTACTACTACTGCTACTACCGCTGCTACTACAATCTTAATACAGACACAGCTTCCATCAGTAACACACAAGAAGAGAGTGTAATGTGCAGAATAAATCGCTAAAAAAGAGGGGTTATGAAACCTCATTATTCCATTTAGAACACAACACATACCAATGAAACCCTTCAGTCCAGTTAAATATTGGTTGTTTATTTTTATTTATTTATCCTTCTTGCTACCACCAGCCGATTCTATTCAGCTGTAGGGGGTGATAAAGAGGTTAATGAATGCTTTATCTAATAACTCGTGTAATTAGCCCCTTCAGTAAATAATAAAAGGTAATAATAACAATAAATTCGAATGGAGATAGCAAGAATAGTAATAAACGTCACTGGATTGAAGGTAATAATTATAGTTTGGCATCGATTACCTTAGCCTCCTCAGCACGATGATATAGTTCTTCGTATTCTTTTTCTCCAGTCTTTCTCTTCTTGTTCTTGGTTTTTTTTTTTTTCCTTTTTTTTTTTTTTTTTTTCAACTCTGGACATACACTTAACAGCCCGTTCCCTGAGACCCAACAGTCCTTCTACGTGCCATACACGTCCACAATTTTTTTTTTTTTACAATAACAGAACAGAGGAAGGAAAAACAATTGAATAAAAAAAAATCCAAACACCAGATTACATGTCACGGACGGTTGCTGTTCTACCAAATTTAACCATTCTGGTGTTCCTCAGGGTTACATCCTGTCATGAATTTTATTCTCTCTTTTCATCAATGACCTGAGTTGTAAATCTAGTCCCATCCACTCATACGCTGATGACTCCACCCTTCACTTTTTCCTCCGCTTCTCACAGCGTCCATCCCAACAACCACGAAAACAACCACATTTCTGTTGGGAATGAAGAAATCCTGTTACTGGAGCTTTGGCATAACTAACTTCTTATCTGTGTCGTATTTTTAATTGGGAAAAGACGGTGCTTTTTATGTCTGAAAAACTCGATTCCTCCATCATTCACCTTGCCAATCTCCCACATCACTATTCTTTTACCTACAACAACACACTTTCAGAGTTCATCATCTCTATACACTTATAAACCTCTATGTACACTTATAAACCTCTATGTACACTTATAAACCTCTTCTCATCACCTCTTCTCTTCTCATTGACTCCATTTGATCTCTTTCTCTTCACTGCAGTACTGGATCTACCTTAGCCTTGGGTCCTTCCTTTTTCTTTGTCTCTTTTCTCTTGTTTTTGCATAAACAAGTGAAGGGGTTAGTGAAGACCGACTTTAATCCCTTCACTACAAGGCGTATCTTTTGAATCTTGAATAAAATCATCCAGGAGTAGTCAGAATACAAGAAGTAAGGCATCATCGTACTGAAGAGGTTAAACACTGAGCAACATCAATATCGGCAAAGTTAGTTACACATCAATGGGCATAAATGGACACCAACATAGGAAACACTGGCCTCAAGGCATCAGTATCAGAAACAGTAATATCACATCACCCTTGAAATGAAAAATATTACCAAATGGACACTGATGTTTAACAGATTCAGATACCTGTGAATGTCTGTTGCACTTTTTTTCTTCAGTTAACTTTCATTATAAACGTCTTTGAAATAGGATAGGGTTTAGCGTTTATGTATCACTTTTTTGAACACGAGGCTAATGGAAGATGACTGCTCTACTGACGCCTATAAATGGTATGCATGGGCAGTCCGTGTACCAATTCTTACCATAACATATTCACTTATACTCTTCTGCAACAGCTGCGGAAAATACGTTGACATATTTTACACTTTAATTGATATGGTACAGCAGTAAGGCCCTTGTTTATCAATCAGCCATCTTTCTTCTTCATAAATAAAGACAACATGTAGAATAATGTAATGTCTTTACGGTCAGGAGCTCTCTTTTTTTTTTTTTTTTTTTTTGATAAGTAGAATACGAATGCTCAGTTTTCCAGCAGTAGGAAAGCATGATGCAGAAGTGAAGTGTCTGGCCAATGAAATTAAGAGATGTATTGAGGGTTCGCAGCAGTCGTTCAATATTTTCAGTATTCCTGCTAAAGAAACTGAAGAAATGTTGATACCTGATACTTCTGCAGCCTTCCCTCCATCCCCTCGTCTTCCACCACCGCCCAGCCTGCCCACCTCACCCATCCTCCCGGCTTTGTGATGTCGTCGTAGGTCTGGAGTACATCTCTCCGTACGGATCGAATTCCTTTACACTGGCCTCCGAATACTACAAGAAATAGTTATAGAGTAAGCGTTAGGTATGGTCCCCCCTTTTTACCTCGTGTGCGTCTTCTTTCGTCTTTCCTACTTATTTATTTTAGCGCTTATGTCACTCATCTGTTGGAATCCCAGACAACCAGTTTACAGATCTTACCTTGATGCTTTACTCCGTCGTTCAACCTGTGTGGCCAACAATCCTCAAAGCTTTGTAATGTCGGCAGAGCTGCTCCTTAATTGCCATTTACCTGTACTGATGTCCATCTTTAAAGAAAGGAAAAACTCATTATCTCCATACAGGTTAGAGGACTATTGATATTTTCTTACTATACTGTTTTATATATATATCTATATATATCTATATCTATCTATCTATATATATATACTTGTTTTGCATCTACCCATGCTGTACGGCTCAATAACCTCTGCTGTTACGCTGCTATAATCTTTTTAATGTTATCAATAAAAAAATACAAGCACAGAAAATAAGTGTTTAGAAAATAATGGTCTGTTAGGGTGGTATAAATGAAAAATGACTGTGATGTAGACACGGTTGAGCTACTGTAGTCTACTGTATTGCAAATAATGCCAGGCGATTTTACTGAAGACACTGAGTCATAAGAGCCTGAGAGTGACTGACCGAGGTAGCTGTGTGTGGATGTGGGTGGATGGGGTGCGTGTTGTGGAGTGGTATGGGCGGGGTAGCTGAGGGTGGTGGTGGTGGAGGGGCTGCAGCTGCGGTAAGGCCGGCGGTCAGATAACACTGGCTGCCACCGGGGTCTGGAAAGAGAACGTCCACACAGCATTGGTTAATACAGTGCTGATGTATCGAGAAACGGTGAACCCACATGGGGTGTGTAACTTGTCCGAGCAAGAAAGGTTGTATATTTGGCCTTTTTCGACTACACTTGACCTTTTTTTTTGGGGGGGGGGGGGTTGGATGACTAATACCATTGGTCGGCAGTTAACATGACAGTCAAGGAACTACAATTCTTTTGAGTTGGTGGGTGAAATTAGTCTCCTAAATTATTCACCCAGAAACCCAACAATAACTGTAACTCTATAACTAGCAAGAACAGGACCCATGTTGATATGACTTTTTTTTTTTTTCAAACGTAGCCAAAAAATTACCTGGAGTTTCTCATCTATCCCTTGGAACATCCTATATAAATTTATGTAGCACTGACACACCTTTTTGTACACTACCCATGTTTTGTACAAATTAAACAAGCAGATTCAATTAACGCACTATCATAACATCACTTAATTGGACCAGCTTTTAATAGTTCTCCCTTTATCATGTTGTTTACTTGCTCTCAGGACCCTACCTCACCCCAGCCTCCGGTGGGAAAAGAGGTCGGAATGATGATGATGATGATGATGATGAGATTATGAAGACCATCGCATCAATAAACAAGCACAATAATCATACTTGCAAAGGGGGAAAATCCTCATTAATTTCAGTCAGGTAATAGGAAAATAAATTGTCTACAAACATAACTAAAATTCTGCTAACTGACTTTTTTCTAATTCATCCTACTCTGGGTCTGGAAAAATCGCTCCGTTCCCTGGGACCCACAGAGTTTCTCCCCCGCGCAACAGATGGCTTCACACACACCTGCACACACAACCACCCGCTAATTGTGATGCGAATTAAACGCTTGCCTGACTCACGGTGAAGGGTCGAGGGGCAAAAATCATCGCTCCAAGAGAGGGGAGGCTAATGTATAACCCACAGTGATGCAGTACTTTACATAGTTCTCGGAATATCTTGTTGACTCTTCAACTACCATGACTTCCTTATTTACAGTATTCTGGCTACCGAGTGATTTTCTTTTTGTTCCAGGCTGCTCTGCGAGTGAACCCCGTGGAACGCTGGCTGAAGCGAATGCACAGTATATTTGATGACTAATATGAAAAATTTATTGTATGAAGATGATGATGAAAATAATGATGATGATGGAAGGGCATATGAATAGATGATGATGATGATGGCAGTGACAAGGAATACCAATAAAGGACGTTAACTGATCTTATTTACTCACCTGGTGCATGTGAGATGAGGTCCGGATCAAGATGTGGGCAGCAGTATGAGGCAAGTGGAGTGTCGGGGTTGTCTGCCTCCTGGGTGAGGGCGGAGAGGCTCTTGGGCGTGTGTGTGGGCGGGGGAGGGGGCGAGGGTGGGCGGGAACGGTGACGTGTGACCAGTACAACCACGGCCGTCACACCAGCTAACACCAGAGCAGCCACACCCACACCAACACCCACGGGCACCAGAGACCTGCCTTCTCTTTCTCTCGTTGGCTCTGAGAGTGACAAGGAAAAAAACTGGTTCGGAGACATGCCTGTCGTAATTGCTGGTTCAGGCCGAGACACTCATCCAGACCTAAGATCAATACACGGTCGCAATTGTGATTTGGTTTTACAGGAATGACAGATTTTTAAAATGATCTCATGCTTTTATTTAAGAGAAAACAGTTATGAGGAAGATTATCGTAATCTATTATTATTATTATTACTATTATTTTAGGAGAACAAGAAAAGACTGTCTGTTGATCTTCCTGCAAATAAAAATATGAGCTGCGACAGAGAATTTCTCATTATGTGTCTGTATAACTCTGACTAGATAATAAACAACTACCGAAACACGTTTAGCGTAAAAACTGGTTCAGATCTTTTATATACACGGCCCTTCTACCAACCTGCACTTGTCTCCTGTGGTCCCGGCTGCCTGGGTGTGTTGTCAGTCATCACCTGTAGCTGTGTTGGCACTGAGGCTCCCCGGTGGTTCATTGCCACCACCTCCACCAGGTAGGTCGTCGACGGTCGCAGCTGGCTCACAGAGAACTTGGGCTCCGTCTGGGTCATCTCCACCAGGGGCTGCCTCGACCCCAATGCGTACACCTGAGAGGGTATATATATAGTTCATTCACTTTAAGCAGAATTTTTCGTCTTTTTGCATCCTGGTTTCTGTGGATCAGTGACAGAATAAGACACTGGTACGGCCTCTAATTGCGACAGATTTTATTCTAGCCAGTGTCCCATTAGCTTCCCCCTCCCCCTCCCGAACGTGTGACTTTCGCTTTTTAGCTAACGGACAAGCTCAGTGTGAGTCGAGATACTGTGAAATACACCATGTCTTCTGAATCCTGTATTCTGGATGGTTACAGGAATATTGGAATCACGTTTTACGTTTTAGGCGATATTGCTGAAAAGGACAATTTGCTTGGTAATGTCAAGAAACATTCTTGAGTGTGGATTTTGACTACAGTTCTTTCACCTTCACTTGACCAAGATTTTCGTCCACTAGCAGATTATTTCACGTAACTCAGTGAGAGAAGAAGTAAAACCACAACTCCATACCCTTTCCATAGCACTTCGTTGCACTATAACCTAGTGTTGATCAATTTTTACAATTCAAATTTCATGATGGAGAAATGGTAATTATAGGCCAACTTAGAGTGAAAAGAGTTAAGAAAATGACTGGAAGATTCATAATTAAATGCGTTGTCGTGAAAACAACATTGTGCCAGGTTATACAATATAGGTGGGCAAGAAATTGTATAGAATGTAAAGAGTAGGTAACATGGAGTTAGGTTATCTCACCTGAAGCAGAAATCTCTGCTCAAGTCCTCCATCATCGCCAGGCAGACAGGTGAGCTCCAGTGACGTCATGGTTATGTCCAAAACACGGCAGTTGTGTGGCGGGTCTGGCTTGCCTGTGAGGGAGGGATAGACCACTGCAAAACTCTCATGCTGGGTGTACAATCGCCCGCACTTATAAGCACTACAGAGGGTGGTGTGTTGAGGGTCTCCTGTGGCACCAGTGTATTTGTTTACACGTCACATCTACTGAGGTCTGACCACTATAACTAAGCCACTCCAATAAGGCAGACGGGAGAAGTAAGTAAATATCACAGAAGCCCTCAAACACACCCTCCTGTTGTAATAATGCATAAGAACGTACTTCATATCTTACGTTTCTTTAACACTGTCAGATTTTACACATCTGACTGTATTTCTCAAGAGAAATTAATACTCTATCCCTACCTGCAGGCAAGATGTGGAAAACGCACGGGTGAGTCTGAACGCCCACACTATTGTTGGCCCAGCAGAGTAGCGTTCCGTAGTCCAGCTCGTTCATTGGAGTGTAGTTGACGCGGGATTCTGTACCCAATACCACGAACCTGGTACAAACACATTTCAGTTCCTACTTTCTACTTCCCTTGCTATTTCTACTTCCTACAGTACTTCCCTCCTTACTATGTACCTAATTTCACTAACCTGGAAAACACACACACACACATACATACACACACACACACACACACACACACACACACACACACACACACAATCACCACCTGCTTTCCTTTTCCATTCCTCTTTCTCTTTCAACAGTGTTTCCCTTTCTAATTCCCTTTACTTTTTTCCCCTTCCCTCCTCCCACTTCCTTTTATCTCTCCTGGTTTCCCCTCCTCGTCTATTCATATCCATTCCTAAAAGACTAATGGCTGTCTTTACGTCCCATAGTTGCTCATCTCCCTCCTTCACGCCCTTCATTCAGCATATTATTATACTCTCTGTCTGTCTCTGTCTCTCTGTATCTGTCTCTGTCTCTTTCATTAAAGTGATCAAAGTATAGCTAAATCGTCTTTCCAATCTTACTACGCCTGGCCATCAATCGAGCTCAAAGAGGTTAGGGATCTTTCTCAGACTATAAAAACGCACTCATGTTTATTCTCGCAACTTTTAAATGATTTTGTTAACCCACCAGGTTGCAGGTCTATCTTAAAATTGAATAAGGTAGTGGAGAGGGACGCCTTCACGTGGTGGCACCGACATAACCGAGTGGCTCTGCTGGCTGGTTATACAAAACGTCCCTAAACTATCTCGTTATTCCCAAAAAGAGGATGGTGGACTACAGCTAAGGGGAAATTTGTGCTTGTAGTCCACCGGGTTCTCGTTCTCATTAACCTGGGGCTGTGACTGCTACTACTAGACTGCTACTGCTACTACTACTATTACTACTACTGCTGCTACTACTACTAGCTTGAAAGTCTGTCCTAAAATAAAAAAAATAATAATAATCTAGAGAAAGCAGTTATGAAATGAAATTAAAAATACGTCAACCGGATTCAACAGGTTTATAATCATCTGTCCTGTCGGTATGAAGTGCGATGACAAAATTTATATAACTTTTCTCACATGCTCGCGGACTAAATATACATTTTTCACAGGGATGCATATCTTGTTGTGATAGGATTTACTATTAAAAAAATGTGGACAGGCGGTATTTGTTTTTAAACTTTTTTCCCTTTTATGGCACTTTCTCCCGTGCAAGATTCAAATAATTTAGTAAAGAAGTATTTTCGAATTTTTTCAGCGCTGAGTGGAGCATTTTCGAAGTGAATTTAAATAATTTGTGTCTTAATCTTCTTATTTTGTCTTGTGAGTTACGATGGTATAAATTTTATTTTTAGATTTTTCTCTTTACCTCTTTTATCGTCATTTTCCTCATCCATTTTTGCTTCTCGATTTTTTTTTTGCATTTTTTCTTTGTCATGTCCATCGTCATTCTCTCCTCTTTATGTTCGTTGCCATATTTTTTTCTCCTCTTTTTCCTTTTTCATTTTTATCCTCATTCTCACGTCTCCCTGCTTTGCTTATTTTATAGTTTATTTCTCTCCCAATCTTTTTCTTCGTATTTTCTATCCTCATCTTTCTCTCCTGTTTATTTCTACATTTTTCCTTCTCTTCTGTTTTGTTTTGCTCTTATTGTTCATCTTCATCTTCCCTTTCTTAATATTGTTGATTTTCACATGTCTTCCTTTCCTTTTCTCGCCTCTGTACCTCATCTTTCCTGTTCATGATATTTCTTCTTCTTCAGTGCTCGTTTCTCATCCCAATTCTTTTTAGGACTCCCAGTTCCCTTTATCACTTCCCTTCACTTCTTCCCCTCACTTCCCTGCACTTCCTTTTCAGTCCCCCTCCTACTTCATCACTTCCCGTCTACACCTCATTTCATCATTTACCTTACCACTTTCCACTTCCCTTCCTGTTTTTCTTACCACTTCTCATCTTTCTTTCCTTTCCACTTTCCACTTACAAACTTCCCTTCTTACTTCTTTACCTACTCTCAGTCTTTCTTCCCTCCCAGCTTCTTTTATCACTTCCCTTCATCATTTCCACCTTCTCAGTTCCCTTCCCACGTTCCACTGTCCCTCCTATTTCTCTCTTTGCTTCACTCCATATTCCACTTTTTTCGCTTTCTTTCAGTACTTCCTTCTCACTTTCCACTCCACTTTTCATTTCTCTTCCTACAGGTCTTCCCCTTTTTCGTCCCTTCCTTTTTTTCTTTCCTCCTCCTACTTCCCTCATCTCTCCCTGTTTCTGCTCTTCTTCCATTCATATTCATTTCTCCTGGAGCAATGACTCATTATGCCTCGTAGCTGCTCATCACGCTCCTTCATACCCTGCACTAAGCATCTCGCTCTCTCTCTCTTTCCCTCTCTCTCTCATGCCCTACACTTTGCATATCATTACCATCCTTTCCTCCCTTCGCTCTC
>JAGKTI010026618.1:0-13531 GCA_018397915.1 Birgus latro | reverse complement strand
TCAATACTAACAAGGCATATGGTCCTGATGGGATCCCTCCTGTTGTCCTCAAGAACTGTGCTTCTGTGCTTACACCCTGCCTAGGTAAACTCTTTCGCGTTTGTCTCTCAACTTGTACCTTTCCTTCTTGCTGGAAGTTTGCTCTCATTCACCCAGTCCCAAAGAAGGGTGACCATTCCCAACCCTCTAACTATCATCCAATTGCCATAACATCCAGTGTTTCAAAAGTGTTCGAGTCTATTCTAAACAGAAAAATTTAAAAGCATCTTTCCTATCACAACCTTCTTTCTGATCGTCAATATGGGTTCCGTCAGGGACGCTCCACTGGCGATCTTCTCACCTACCTTTCAGACTCCTGGTCATCCTCCTTTCGGGACTTTGGCGAAAGCTTTGCCATTGTGCATGACATCTCAAAGGCTTTCGATCGAGTCTGGCATAAATCTTTAATTTCTAAATTGCCCTCTTACTGTTTCTATCCTTCTAACTGTGCCTTCATCTCTAGCTTCCTTTCTGGTCATTCTATAGATGCTGTTGTAGATGGCCATCATTCTTCTCCTAGATCTATCAACAGTGGTGTTCCTCAGGGCTCAGTCCTATCACCAACTCTCTTCCTTTTATTCATCAATGACCTTCTAAGCTGTACATCTAACCCTATCCACTCATACGCCGATGATTCCACCCTTCACCTTTCCATTCGGTTCCCGCAACGCCCATCTCAGCAGTTACTTCAACAAACAAGGGATGAGGCTATGACACACCTAATGTCTGACTTGGCTCATATCTCTTCTGACTGAGGTAAAAATAATCTTGTTGTTTTTAATGCATCAGACTCAGTTCTTACACCTATCAACCCAGCAAAACCTTCCACAGGAGTACCCGCTGATGTTTAATAATGTCCAGCTCATTCCTACATCATCCTTGAACATGCTTGGGGTTTCATTCACTCGGGATTTATCTTGGAAAGAACACATTACACATCTTGTGAAATCTGCTTCCAAGAGATTAGGTGTGGTAAGCCGACTCCGAACCTTCTTTACCCCTACACAGATGTTGACTTTATGCACGGGTTTTATTCGCCTGTGTTTAAAGTACAGCCCTCATGTGTTGGGAGGATCCCCACATACAGCCCTTCTCAATAGGGTGGAGTCAAAGGCTTTTCATCTCATTAACTCTCCTTCTCTTACTAGCTCCCTTCAACCTCTGTCTCTTCGCCGCACTGTTGGATCTTTATCTCTTTTCTATCGCTACTTCAATGGCCACTGTTCCTCTGAACTGTCTGTTTGCATCCCTCCACCTCTACAACGGGCACGTAGTACCCATCTAGCAACAACCACTCATCCCTTTTCTGTTCAACTCTCTAATGCAAGAGTTAACCGTTACTTCCAGTCCTTCATTTATGCAACTGGTAAACTCTGGAACTGTCTTCCTCTGTCTGTATTTCCTACTTTCTATGATCTCCAGTCTTTCAAACGCAGTGTGTCCAGGCATCTTGAAATGAACGGATCTTGAATTTGGCTCTCTTTTGTATTGTTTTTGTTTATTCTTGGAAAGAACAGTTTGCGGGCCCATGGGCTTTGGTTCCTTCTTCCTTGCATTTAAAAAAAAAAAAAAAAAAAAAAAGTCCATGGCCGTCACGAAAATTAATCTGCCTCCTCTATGGCTCTGACAGTGGTGAAGGTGCACTTGAAGCATGTACAGTAATCTAGTGTTGCGCTGCACTTAATCCTTTGCACTGTGAATTATAATTACACATTCTGTTCTTACTTGTGCAATGCCAGTTGCAATATGCCAGTATTGCACTCTGCACTTAATCCTCTGCACTATGAATTCTAATTCCTTAACACTGCACAACACTGTAAATTTCCATGTGGTCTAGTGGCGAGGTATTACAGTTTATTCACTGTTGATTCACAAAAGAGAGCATGTGGGCAGCCATGGCGACAAGCATGTGGTCACGACGGTAGGTAGGCGGGAAATGGGGAGGATGCAGGGGCGTTCTAGCGGACATCGGATGACAGCTGTTCGTCACTGCACAGCAAATTTGGGTCGGCTTTTGTGTGTGTGTGTGTATTTACCTAACTGTGATATACAGGAAATGAGCTATGCTCGTGGGGTCCTGTCTCTGTTTGTCAATAAGTCAAATTTTGCTTTAAACTCATTTAAGTTTTTAGACTGGACGATCTCTTTGTCCAGGCTATTTCGTAGGTCTATGCATCTATGAGGAAAACTATATTTCTTGATGTCCTTCAAGCAGCTTGGCTTCTTTAGTTTCATTCTGTGTCCCCTTGTTGCCCTCTCATCCCACACAAACAGATTTTCTCTGTCAATTTTATCTACTCCTATCATGGTCCTGAACACTGCAATCATGTCGCCCCTCTCTCTCCTTTCCTCTAAGGAAGGCAAATCCAGCCTTTCCAGCCTCTCTCTGTACAACAAATCTGCCAGACTGGGGACCATCTTGGTTGCTGTTCTTTGTATTCTCTCAATCTTGGTTATATCTTTCTTTTTGTGTGGGGACCACACTACTGCTGCATATTCTAACCTGGGGCGGATCATGGCCACTATCAATTTTTTCATCTCCTCATCCATGTAATGAAATGCCACTCTTATATTGGTCAAGAGTTTATATGTCTCTCTAACTATCTTATTTATGTGCTTTTCGTGTGTGTGTGTGTGTGTGTGTGTGTGTGTGTGTGTGTGTGTGTGTGTGTGTGTGTGTGTGTGTGTGTGTCCAAGGATCCGAGCCCAAAATGTCCCCGGGACTTGGGGTGTCCAGGACTTGAGCATCCAGGACTTGAAGGGGTTACTGTATTTCAGCGGATATTGCTTTAATAAATTCGGGCCACCAGTGCCAGATATTGTGTTGGGCCGGAGATTGCGACAATGGGTAACTGAGAGTTTACTGTATACACAATTCAGTTTAGGAGACATTATGTAGTTAAGGATACAGCTAACCTCCCAGTTTAAAAAGCCTATTCTGAGCTGAATAAACTCATCTGTAAATAGCAAGAAACTAATACAAGATGCAACAACACTGAAGCAGTCAGTTCATTCACACTATCACTTGATTATTTTACTCTGTTTAAGGGAGAACTTTCAAAATGGAGAGGTCAAACAGAGCCTTCATTAACTTCTTCAAGAACTCTTTTTCCTAAGATACATACAGTGCAACTTCAAAAATTAAAATATCAAATGTTCAAACACCATAATGTATAAAATCACTGTCATTTTCAATTCCCAAAATTAGTGGGTAAATTATGTAACCACAGAAACAAGCTTCTATGATTAGTGGCTACACTAAATAGTGTTGACTGACCTTACTGGCAAGCATCTGGCATCTGGTTACCCATAATAAACATTTCCTTTCCTTCTTGTGATTAAGGGGACAATCCACTTATTTGGGTAAAAAATCTGACCATCTTTAGATTTCCCAGTGTGTGTGTAGAAGTGAGCCTAAAGTATTATAGAATATCACCCAAGGCTAAATATCCCCATCAAACACCTCTAAGTTGGTGAAAATCGATCTTTATTACATGTTACCGCATACGCAAACTGGCGCCAGCATGTCATGGGTAGAGAGGATGATGCCTGTCATCATCTCTGTAATGAAAGAATCATATAAAATTGTTTTTTCTTAGAATATATAACTAAAAGAGAAGTATAAAAGCACTCATTGGCACCTCATGTGTTGATGGAAGGGAGGACTGGCAAGGCACACATAACATCCGTCAGTGCCTGTCAGGACTAGAGAGGGGAGGTAAGGTGTCCACTCCTCATGGCATCTCTCTCTTATCCTTCATCCCAGGCACTTTATTTCTTGCATTCAAGATGCCCAGAAGAAAGGCATGGATAAAGAAAGAAGTAAAGGTTCCAAAGGAGAGAGAGAATATTATGAACAATCCAGTCTCTGACCACACCCATCTCTCCTGCACGTCACCTACCTCACCACGACAGTCAACCTCACACTCTACCTCATCACAACCTTCACCTTCACAATCTACCTCACAGAGTACAACCCCACTACAACGTTCAGCATCACAATCAAGCCTATCAGATCAGTCTACCTCCCTGTCTACCTCACCATCACCTTCACCTTCACAGTCTATCTCATGGTCTTCTACCTCAGAGGTGTTCTCCACATCTACTTTGGCTATATGGAGGGAACTGTTCAAGAATACCTTTCAGCTTTCTGAGAGACCAGAGGGAGAGTTTTATTACAGATAAAACATCACAACAACGAGTGGGAGTGACAACCATCATAAAACATCGCAACAGCGAGTGGGAGTGGCAACCCATGATACCCTTTGTATATCTTACTGGTATAATTCTGAGCCCAATATTTTGTAAGACATATTGAATTTGGGGGATTTTACCAGTAAGAGGGGACCAGGTGCCCAAATTACAACCATCAGACTCAAAATAATGCGAAAAACTCGCTTTCGTAACTTTAAATGCATTTTCTCAAAACGTAACTTTTTAACCTTTGGATTCCTACTCCTCCAAAACTATAAGGCCTATAATAATCATTTAGGTCTCATTTGGAAGGGCATGAAAAGTAGATTATTGTAATAGGTAATAATACTCCCAACTATTATAGTTTCAATGCTATGGACTTATAAGTAAAAAAAAAATAACATTCAAAATAGGGTCGCATGGGTCAAGGATATATAGCGGGCTGTAACTTCAAAACTGAAGTTAGAAAAAATCTGACCTATTACAATAATCTACATTTCATGCCCTTTCAAACAAAACCTAAACAATTATTATAGGTCCAATAGTTTTGGAGGAGTAGGGATTCAAAAATGGGTTAAAAAAAAAATCATGATATTATAATTATTGCCTCTAATTGTATTTCTAATTGACCCATTACAAAAAAAAGTGCTCAAAAGTCTTCATTTTACATCCTGTATCTTCTGTAAAAATTTGGTTAAGCAAGGTCTATTATCAAAGAAAAATACAGTAATTATTAAGCGGATAGTCCCCTTAAGGAGCTCTGTATTCTGTGATCCTGTTTAAACATTATTCACATTTCATCTTAATCATGCGAAAAGATATGCAACATAACAGACCAGCAGCAATTGGGTGGTGTGCATGTGTTGGGAAATGGTTATGGTGTTGGGAACAAGACTGATAGGTACATAAAAACAAGATATAATAAAGCTGCAATTTAAGGTAGAGGGAACATGATCATCTATCTATCTCTATCTATATACTAGGCTGCTTCCCCCAAGAAAAGGGAGGTAGCCGAGACAGGTCAACACTACCAATTTACTCATCCACTCATACACATTCATTCGCATCTTAGCCCCAAAGGGGAGAAGGAACAGATCCTCACCGCACCACACCGCACGAGGGTCAACCACGCAGTGCAGTCAGTGACATCCGCAGCAGGGCCCGACAGCAAAGCTGGTTTACCCCTGCCACATCATAATGGATCCAGCCCCTTACCTGCACCTGACCTGATCAGCTGATCAGACAAAATGCAGGAGAATATCCTCTCAGGGCTGCGTCATCATTTATTCATTCACAATTTCTCTCCATTCATTTCTATCACGCACAGCCACTCTTCCTTGCTCAACAGACAACCCTCTCGCATCCAACGCTCTCTTCACACTGTCCATCCATCCTATTCGTGGTCTTCCTCTCAGCCTTACGCCTCTCACATCAGATCTAGTTATCTTTTTCACCAATCGCTCATCATCCATTCTCTCCATATGCCCAAACCATCGCAACACCCTCTGTTCAACTCGATCAGCCATCTCCCGAACAATTCCAGTTCTCCTTCGCACTTCATCATTTCTCACTCGATCCATACGCGTCACTCCACACATACTCCTCAGACACCTCATCTCCATTACATTCAAACTTTTCCTCTCTGCTACACCCATATTCCATGTTTCAGCCCCATATAATGCAGTCGGTACCACAACACCCTCATACAGCCTTCTCTTTACATCCATTCTGAGTGAACGACATCCAAACACTTTTTTCATTCCTCCTAGCACCTTTCCAACTTCATTCATTCTAAACTTCACTTCTGCATCTATTCTTCCATCCACAGCAACATGTGACCCTAAATACTTAAAACACTCAACCTCTTCAAGCAACACACTATTCAAAACTATAACCATCCTCCTACCATCTATCAACCTCGTACACTTCATCACTTTACTCTTATTCTATTTATTTTCAGTTTCCTCCTTTCACACGCCCTTCCAAACTCCTCTACCAACTCTCTCAATCTCTCCTCTGAATCAGCCACCAGTGCAGTATCAACCGCAAACAGCAGCTGCTTCAGATTCCACTCTCTACCATCATTCACCAGACTCAGTCCTCCATCTAACACTCTTGCATTCACCTCCCTTACAACACCATCCATATAAATATTAAACAACCAAGGCGACATCACACATCCCTGCCGCAGCCCCACTCTCACGGGAAACCAATCACTCACAGTATTTCCCACTCTTACACACGCTCTACTATTTACATAAAAACTTTTCACTCCTTTTAGTAACCTGATCATGCACTACATAAAAACTTGATGCAATAGAGATGCAATTTAAGACAGGGAAAATGACAATGCACTACGTTAAAAGGAGATACAATAACACAAGCATTTTCTTCCTTTTCTAACTCTTTCATCCGCGGTAAGTTTCACTAAGTTTTGTGTTCCATGACACATCGCCCCCCCCCCTCGTGCTCAAAAAACTGTATTCTCAGCTTATTTTCACCACCCAAACATATTTATTTTGCCACAAAACCTACATATTCCTATTCATCGGTTTGTTCTACAAAACACACACACACACAAATATACACTACGTACATTAGGGCGGTGAGAATAAACATTCAGGAACAGTCAGCTCACTTCCCAACATCACAGCTCGAATGTTTACTAACATATCTCTACATGTTATACCATTATTTGAAAGAGAATTTTATTATCTTCTGAATGAGACAGTTGGCATTTTGATAAGAGGTACGGTTTTCGAGAAATAAGTGAAAAAGTAAAAACTTTTTCGTCAGAAAACAGAGATTTTATTCAGGGAGCTCAAGCGAAAAACTTTTCTTGGAAGTGTTATATTTTTATTTCATCATCTTATGCAGAATTTTATGGGCTTTCATTTGAGACCAGAATGGTTCTCCTACACCTCATAGTTTCTGAGGAAAATGCAAAAAACTACGGTGTCCTCACACCGTTTTGTGACTATAGGGCAGTTTCCTGCCTCCCTCTGACCTACTGCACTGTTTCACTATTTCCTTGCACACTACGTATTGCAAACTATATTCACATGATTCAATGACACTCTTTTTATAGGTGAATACTCACATTTGGTGAAGGGTAGAGGCAGTGTAGTTCTGGGGGCCAGGGTTAGAAACAGTAGCAAAATCTTCGTTGGCCCAACGGCTTATAACTGCCACAAATGCTTCACAAACACCTCAATTTCCTATTGCAAACACACAGTCTAATCACAACAGTGCCCAAAAACTCTACATAAGCACTACTGGTATAATGAAATGTGTTGCGCAGCCGTGATGCAGGTAATAGAGTGGATTTAAAGGGACAAGGGACTGCACACTCTTCCCCCACTGACAGCTAGTTTGGTACTAAACAATCTGTATGCATTGACGCTGGTATCGGCTCCCTCTGTTGCCAACTCATTACTTTTGACATGAGACAGGGAAGCTATGAAGCCTCAAAAAATGACACAAATCAACCGAAAACTTTTTTTTTTTGCGAATATTTTATGGTTTTATGACACCTAACACGTCGTCATCATGTATTTACAAGGAAAGACCCTAATGACACCTAAAGCATCATCGCATATGAAGGGGTTAATGTGATATAATAACTGCACGGGAGAAACAAAGAGGGTGCATTTAGGTACCCAGTTTCAAGATGGTTGCATTTGTTTACAACCTGTGCACTAAGCTTCTGTCAGTTACTGCTAGGGTTCTCTGACCCAAGCCCACCCACATGACCCACATCCTAGGATGTGCAGCCAGGTGACCAGGATTTGTTCATAACTCCATACTGGCCAGCAGATACAACTGCAAATTATGCTTAACTTAGAGGTCAGCATAAACTACTTAGCTTTTTATCGTCCTTGGACATTCTGAAAGATAAATGAAGCTTTGTTACATAGAAAAATGTTATATTCTGGAAATGCAGAACCCTTACAATTTGCCTTCCATAGTGTTCAAGGAAGTAAAAACTGGCCTGGTAGACATGAAATTAGAAGATCTGCCAGACTTGGCCTGCCATGACCTGTGTAATTACCTCATATAAAAGCAGTCCTGGTACCCATGAGGGGGAATTAAGTACATTTTACAGATAACAAACTTGAGTGCCTCTGATAAGGTTACTTAAAAGCTTTTCATTTTACCAGTCAAGATGCCCACACAACAAAAATATAAGGGTATGGAGACTGATAAACTAGTGGGAAAAAGGATAGAAAAGACATTCTAAGCAAATATGATTTTTGAGCCAATTAATATAGTTCTCGTTTTTGAAGGCTCCAGCATACTTGCAAGAGCCGGCCTTGGTCACCTAATGGCTCTCCATGCTGCTCAATCTCTGGCAGCTTCCCTATTCAGTCCATTAACCTGAGATCACACTCAATGACCTTGTCCCAGACCTTTTGCAGTCTACCTCTCACTACCCTACCAACATTAACACTTCTCATTTTCTGCACTCAATTATCATCCCCAATCCTCTCCACATGCCCAAACCATCTCAATCTACCTCTCCTCATCACAACACCAATACACTCCAGTCCCATCCTACCTCTCAACTCTTCCATCAGAAACCTAGTCCCCACAGGCCTTGCACTCGAGGATGCACAGCACATCCACCTAATCATTGCCATTTCTGTACATTTGAGCCTGCGAATATCCTCTCCCTTTACTGCCCAGGTCTTACTACCATACAGCACCACACTCCTAACATGTGCCGCATACAAAGATCCCTTAGCACAGAGGGAGAGCTAGCTCCTGCCCCATCTCCAGCATGTAATTTGTCTCCCAAATAACAAAACTCTTCCACACACTCAAGAAACTCACCAGCAAGTTCAATCCTTTCATGCCTGGCAATATCCACATACTCTCCCCGACACACTGCACAAATGAAATCAGCATTATCATGCACTCTATTTCTAATACCATTACATCTCTTATGCACCCACTTATCACAAACACTGCACAAGATGGGATCACTTCCCACACCCTTGTGACAAATTCCATATGGCCACACTCCCTCTTCAGTGACAGTACCACTCTCAGTCCTAGATACCATCACTTCGTTTTATCTACATTTACTCTTAGGCCTTTGTGCCCCATACTGTCTCTCCATTTCCTAAATCTTTCCTCCACCTCTCTTTCATTCTCTGCAACCAAAACCAAATCATCAGCATACATCATCTCCCAGGGGAGTCCATTTCTGATGTCACTTGAGAGGGCTTCAAGTACCATGATAAATGACAAGGGGCTCAAGACTGACCCCTGATCCACACCAACATTCACGGAAAACTCATCACTCAAATCTCCATTCACCCTCACCTGGGTGTGAACACTCCTTGACCCCAAGCTTTCTCACTGCCCAACTCACCACCTCTCTAGGGACTCTGTCAAAGGCCATCTCCAAATCAACGTACAGTTCCTTTTATTTCCTATATATTTTTCCTGGAGCTGTCAAACAATGAATATGGCATCAGTGGTCCCTTTGCTTGGCATGAACCCAAACTGCATCTCATCAATATTCACTCTTTCTCTAGTCATACCTTCTAGAACTCTCTCCATTACCTTCATTATCTGGTCTAAAAGCTTTATGCCTCTATAACTTCCTCTTTCCCGGGCATCACCCTTCCCCTTGTACACATTTACAATTACACTCTTCAGCCAATCATCTGCAACAACACACTCATATATAATCATATTTATCAGGTCTGTGACTAACCTTACTCTATATCTCCTGAGGCATTCAACAATTCAGCAATCAACCCAGGCACACCTACTGCCTTCCCTACCTGCCTATTGCCCTGTTCACAGCAGCAGTGTTAATCAAAGGCCAAGGGCCAAACACTGGATCAGCAGGCTCCACACCTTCCTTGTCCCAGACAAACTCCTCATTCAACAACCGGCTATAATGCTCTCTCCATGCATCTTTAATATCCCCACTGTTCACCACAACCCTTCCTTCATCATTCTTCACACACTGCTCACCAGTGATATCCCTATTATCCCTCTTCATCTGATATGCCATCTTAAAAATCATATTCTTCCCTTCCACACGATTTAGGTTATCAAGTAAAAGTCTCTGCGACTCAGACTTTGCCCTGTAAACCTCTTCTCTAGCCCTAAGCTTGGCAGCCAAGTATTCCTTTTTGTTACCACTCTTCTTCCATTCCTGGAAAAGCCTTCTTTTCTTCTTAACTGCAGCTTCTGTACCCTCATCCCACCACCAAGTCACTTTATGTCTCAGTGGGCCTCTTCTCCATCCACATACTGTAATGAATCAGTAACTCTCAAGAGGTTGGCCTTGAGGGCTCTGTACTGTTCATTAACACTCCTGTCAACGTCTCCCCGTTCAGCCACCACTCGCCTCATCTCGCCATAGAAGGCATCCCTTACTGGTTGGTTTTTCAACTTCCATATCTTCCTCCTAGGTGAACAGGTCCTCTTTTTTATCACTCGCTCCTTAAGCACCATGTCACATATGAATGATTTGTGTAGATGCACACATTTCTCGCTCCCTACAACTTTAACATCCCTCACTAACCTCCTATCAGTTCTCCTGACCAGGAAATAGTCTATCTGGCTGCTATCTCCCCCAGACTTGTAAGTAATCAACCTATTCTCTCTTTTCCTAAAATGTGTGTTGCACACAATCATGTTCATTTCCTCCCCAAACTCGAGTATCCTTTCCCCTTCCTCATTTCTTGTACCACAAGCACATCCCCCATGTACTCCTTCAAAACCTTGAGCTGCTTCACCTACATGACCATTTAAATCCTCCCCTACTGTTACAATCTCATCATCCCCCATATCATTTACCACATATATTAAGTCATCCCAAAATCTATCCTTCTCTACCTCACCAAAGCCTGCCTGTGCAGCATATGCCAATACAACTGCAAACACCATCCCACTGAACAAAATTTTTGCCCTATCCTCATGACATATTCCAACCATTTCTCCCTAACCAACACACCCACACCCTCCATCCATCTATCCTACCCTGCCAAAACAACTTGTAGCAACAATCCCTCCCGGCAATCTTTCTGGCTGATCCACCCCTATACCGGACTTCTTGCACATATCCCACATACACCCACCTCCTACTCATTACCTCAAACACTTCCTCTGCTCTACCCCTCAAACTTCCCACATTCCATGATGCTACTCTGATCCCCCTGGGGGATTTAGTGTCCCCAGGTTTGCTTTGAATTTCACTCTCTAACTTGGTCATAATCAGTATAAATAATAAAGGTAAAAGACATCCCACAGGCCTCACCCACTGCACAGTTCCAGGTCCAGGCAATGGATCTGGGACCCCTACCCCACCTGCCTTGACCAGTGGCTGTGGTAGTTGCCTCAGTGCACTCTGTCAGGACAGCTACAAGGACACCCTCCAAACACCCCTTGGCACTGTAACTGCCCTGCCATTATACACCCATTGACAGGGCACCCTCCTAGGATGCTACTCCCAGGTTCGGGCCCCTCTCTACTGGGCAGAAGCAGCAGCCTGGGAACTGCAATGCCCTGTACCCTCTAGAGCAGGTTTGATCCCAATCTCACCCCGGCACCACGATCTACACTGGGGGAGCCCTTGTCTCACCTCTCCTCAAAAGGTCCACTGCTAGGCAGTGGGGGCAAGTTTTCTGGCTGCATGCCCTTGCTGGCATCAACCCCTGTGACGTAGTGGAGTACATTGTGTGATATGTAAAGTGCATGTGCTGCAGTATATGAGATAGTTAAAGGAAGTGTTTGGAAGAGTATGCAGGTCTACTCTTCTTGTTAGTGTCACACTGAAATGGTCAGCAAAGGGAGATGGTTAGGTAGCTTGTGAAACAGGAGCTCCAGCTCTCCCTATCACCAGCATTCTCATTCCCCTTGGGAATATCACCCTGATCGGCTGGTGCTACAGATTAAACTGTCTGGGAACAATAACATATTGTGGACAAACATATGCAAGACTTCTAGTGCAGAAATTAATTTTTTGGCAATTTTACGATACAGTAATGCCTCAATGTGTGATGGGGTTATATCAAGTGAAAACTCACAGCATAATGATCTATCATATACCAGGGTTGATATTAAATGGGTTCAAAGGGGATAGGGAGGGGACCATGGGTCACTTCACCTGAAATCTAAAAAACTCTTACCCTTCTAGGCTTGCCTTCAGCGCCTTCCATAACAACCATTTTCCATTAGGTGTAGCATCCTTACCAGACTTGCCTGCCAAGGCTAGGCTTGCCTTCAGCGCCTTCCATAACAACCGTTTTCCATTAAGTGTAGCATCCTTACCGGACTTGGCTTCCAAGCCACAAGTTTCTGTATTTCACACACAAAAAGTTATCTATCTATCTATTCCCAGATGCCTCAATCCTGTAAGGGGTGGCCACACACAAATCGCATGCATGTTGCCCTGTCCAATGCCATTTCACTACCTTGCTCCCAGCTCACAACACCCTCTCTCATATACCTCTCTACTCCATCCCTCCATCTCATCCTTGGCATCCCCCTCCCTCTCCCCCCCTCCACCTTACTTGCATAAACACTCCTCGTTAGTCTCTCGTCCTCCATCCTGTCCACATGGCCAAACCATCTCAATGTATTTATCCTAATGCTTTCTATCACATCCACATCCACACCACAATGCTCCTTCACCTCCTCATTTGTCAGTCTGTCTCTCCATAGAACTCCAGATGCTCCTCTCGAAGAACTCATATTCACTGCTCTCGCTCTTGACTTGTGTCCTTCCAACAAGGTCCAAGCATCACATCCATACGTTAGAGCTGGTATCGCAATATTGTCATGCAGCAACTTTTTTATTTCCATGCTCACTTCTCTGTTCCTTATCACTCCTCTAAAAGAACCAATAGCCTTTCTTCCCCGTTGTACCCTTTCAAGCACTTCAACCTCCAAACTTCCATCCTTACTCATCACACTAACCAAGTACAGTAATCCCTCCACTATTCGACACAACAGAGCCAAAGGCATGTCCGGACAGTGGTCTTGTCCGAACATTGGGCCTGAAGCTCCAGCACTGGTCTTTCATGACCCTAACCTAACCTAACCTAAATCATAAAACTACCTTCCTACCTCCCTACCGGACATGTATAGCACTTATTTAGGTCCCTTTTCAAATAAAAAATGCACACAAAGCATGAATTAATTGAATTTTAACCAAAAAAATGATGATTTAGAGGTGAGTGAGGCAAAGGTGGTCAGAACTTGCCAGCATAGTATAAGTAAGTATCGTTTTCGTTTTTGAAGGCTCCAACATGCTTGCATGTGTCGGCCTTGG
>JAGKTI010026616.1:0-13531 GCA_018397915.1 Birgus latro | reverse complement strand
TGGAAGCAAAGAATAATACCCACGTATTCCCTGGGCTCTACAGAGGTGACTAAAAGTGGCTGGAGTTGGGGAGTGGAAATCCTTCTCTCAATTAGTCTAAACTCTTCAGACATAAGGCACGATAGTTTGCAAGAGAAGTCTGATGATAATTAGAGTGTGGTGTTTGAATCTGTGTGGTTATAATGATGATCTGAAAATTGTAAGATAGGTGTGTCATGAAAGGGGAGTGGATGTGCAGTAATTACTCTGGGTGAAACGAGAGAGAGAGAGAGAGAGAGAGAGAGAGAGAGAGAGAGAGAGAGAGGTTGTAGTCCTGATAAGAGAAGAGATATAGAATTATGTTGTTAAGTGTAACGAGGTAAATGCAAGACTGACGTGGATTAAGATACTAGTTAACTTAGAGGTGGGCGATAGTGCTTGTTACCAGATAGAGAGAGGAGTAGAGAGAAAATGGAAGAATTTTTGGATGAATTAAAGGAGTATAAAGAAGACTTTGTGAAGAGGGGACGAATATTGCTATAGTTCTTTTACCTTAACTTGGCCCAGTTTTTTGGTCCTATGTAACTTGTTTTTCGTAGCCGAGTGGCAAAATATGGCAATGCTGGGGCTCTACATCCTTTTCAAAGCACCTTTCGTGAGTAACATCATATTTTAGTGTCAATCTTTCGTTACAACTCATAATTTAAGAGAGACAAATGGCAGTTTGAGGCCAAGTTAGAGTAAAAAGAATATAGTAGAGGATCTGAATATTACTTCCTGACTGTGAAAAGAATTAAACATGAAAGGCATCATGATAGTGAGCGAAACCGTCTGGCGGTAACGAAAGTAGAATAGGAAGACATTAACCGTACTGCAGGGAGTAATAAATGATACTCCACTAATTGGCAGTGGTAAAACGCTGTTAAAAACTAGGATAGCCACGTGCTTCCTAGCAATTACTTTACTCAGATACCTTCAATACGTGTAACTTTATCATTTATCAGTTGCGAATCTACACTCATGCAGTAAAGCCTCCTGCTCCACATAACAACACTCAAGAATGCCTTCGTTTTATGGCAAGCAGTTTTCTTTGAAAACTTTTACGATGGGACTTACTTTTAGCTGTTATCTGTGGAAATCTCTCGACCAGCCACACACTTCCCTCTCGTCAAGGTATTCTTGTTTGGTTGACGTGAAATTAAAAATGCTGCTGGAAACTGCTTCGTACGTCGTTGTAATGGTTTACTTTTTAATGGTGTTTGAAGAATAACAATAACGCAAATCGTGTCCTGATACATATATGGACACAAGAATAAATAGATAAATAATCAAATAATATATACAAATGAAATAAATTAGGACATGTATGTATTTAATGGTAGGTGGGGGCGCTCACCATCAACTCGCTCGATGTAGTGCTGCTCTCGAGTGACTGCCCTCTCTTCTCTTCCTTCCTTCTTTCCTTCCATCCTCTTCTGTTTTTCTTTCCTTCATTCTTTCCTCTTCCTTGTGTCTACGGGTGACTCTACTTTCCCTTTTCTGCATTTCTTTCCTTCATTCTTTCCTTCTGCCTATGGGTGACTCTACAATGAGTGACAAGCCAAATGGTTTCCTGTACACCAGGAATCCATTTACTACGCTAGGTGGTAACCATATATCCACAATATGGCGCCTGGATGTTTAGTGGGTAATTAAGGCGCTCCAATCGGTTTGAGCCGGTGCAGCTTTATACCCAAGGGATGGTAGGGGTTTATTGCTCACGGATTGAGGCTGAGCACTTTCATCTTAAATGTCTGGACCAACTTGTCTAGCCCCGGGCTTCTACGCTCCTCACGGAGCAACACAGGATTAGATGATGATGATGATGATGATGTTTGTAAGTATTTTTGTATGTATGTATTTATGTGTGAATGTATGTTCAATATATAATTGCCCTTGACTTTAGATTACCACAGGTAATATCGGTAATATTCAGGGTATAAGGCATTATCTACCGTGATCCTCCAGTTGATTCTAATATTCCTGCCGGCTTGCCACAGGTAATGAGAAAATTCTCGTACGTTTAGAGAGTGTAGTGGTGCAGCCCAATATTGGCGACAGTTATTGCAGAAGCTGATACCGGCCGACCATTATCCCCAGTTATAATACCCGGTAATTACATGCCACCTCCACGATTTACAATGGTTTTTCTCCGCAAGCCGGGCATTATCAGCAGAGATCCTTGTCTCACAGTGCTCAGCAACTCAGAGCTCATACCTATCTCCTCTTCCCCCTCCCACTGGGCCACCGTCATTAGAACAAAGAGCCTTATTCACGTCACCCTGGGAGGCTTTCTGGCGCGTCTTCCTTAGCTCTTTATTTTCTATATTAAACTTCAATATGCTCTTGTGTAATATTAGTCAAACTGATATAGAAACAGATTCAGTACATAGCCTGCAATATTTTTAATCCCTTTGCAAAAATTGGAAAAGATATCCTGAGCTCACGGGTTAAAGATTCCCATTGTGAAGACCCAGGTGCATAATATAAGCTTAGCAGTCTTTCCTGCACCTTTTCTGTAGCTGTTTATTGTTGTTATTACAGCCTCTTATCGTCTTGTACCATGTTTGTATCTGTGAAGTAAAGCCAGGATTCTAGGAGCTTCAGTGGTGAGTGAGAGTCTGGTGCATTTCACTGTGAACACTGTTAATTTTTCTTCCGCGTTCGTGCTTTCTTCTTCCTTAATTTCTGGACCCTACTTCACCGCAGCCTTAGGTGGGAAAAAGAGATCGAGATAATTAAAATACAATATTAACACTGATTAAATAGACCAGTAAATGTGACAGTCCTAATACTGAAATATACCGATAATAAACAATTGCTAACCAACCCTCAGAGTAGACAAGAGTATAAGGTTTACACTCCTGTTGTAAAAAGCGATTCTCTTTTGTGTCATGTATAGTACAGACGTAAATAGGACATTTTTTTCTGTGTCTGCCTTCCTCTCTGCCTGTTTCTCCCATCTTTCCTGTCACTTTTTATTACTCATCTTTCTTTATCAGGTGGTTTTCAGTGAGTGACAAGCCAAACGGTTTCCTGTACACAAGGAAACCATTTACTATGCTGGGTGGTAACCATATAACCAAATTACTGTGCCCGGTGGCTTAGTGGGTAATTAAGGTGCTCCGATCGGATTAAGCCTGTGGAGGTTTATATCCAGGGGATGGTCGGGGTTTATTGCAACGTAATGCCATTCAGGGATGAGTGAGGCTGGTCGCTCTCATCTTAAATGTCAGGACCAACTTGCCTTGCCCCGGGCTACTATGCTTCTCAAGGGACGACATAGGATTGGATGATGGATGGATGGATGTCAAATAATGAGTAAAGACTTGATAGTCCTATGTGCCACAGACCTTCACATATCACTAATTCGGCGCTAATACCCACCGTCCATACTGAATACATGCAAAGGCAGTCTCAATCAATACTGAAACGACAAATATAGCATCAAAGAGAAGGGCATAATGCTACCTAGTTTACTGCCCATGGATCGGAGCTCTGCCTTGCCGATATTGTTATAAAAATAATAATAATAACAATAAGTAGAATTCTGTAACTGTCCTGCAGGCAGTCACTAGTCTCCATATACTGTTTCTTGCAATGACATTGACCCCATTGGTGAGATATGGATTATTTTTTTTTTTAATCAGGAATGGCCCACACCAGGAAACATAACCTGGGCCATTCATATTCCTTGCACAGGTCATATTGAGATCTCCAGTTGACACGATCAGCTTATCTCGTTCACAACATAATACTGATATGACTCTTTCCGACATGCCTTGCCATTGAGCGAAAAGGATTTGGAATTTGTTTTCCTATCAGCAATGCCTCATGCCAGAACACATAAGCTGAGCCTTCAAATTCCTCGCACAGTCTCCGGTTCTCCTGGAATTGTTGCTTGATTCTGAGGCAGGAATAATAATAATGCCAGCGAATACAATAGCCTCCACCTAGGTAATAGGTGGAGACTAATAATACTTACAAAAACATAAGCTTTGTCATTTATATGGGGAAGCTGAATGATAATAACTACAAGAATTACCTATTTACTTATTGTGTATCCACAATAAGAGCATTACTATTTTATGGTACTGATTGCCTTAACTGGCTGACTGTGTGCTTAACTGTAACCATATTCCTTTCAGGAAATAAGAGGGACCACAGCAATATTTCTGTATGATTATAGATTTACAACTTTTGTGGTTTTCTCTAAAATGTGTTACAAAGAAAACACTCGACAGACTTGAATTCGGTTGCTTCCACTGGGGTAAATGGCAAGATATTCAGCCAAAATTCTCAGCAAAATTTCAACCAAATACCTGTATCTCAAGTAGTTTCTGAGATATTTCAATTTCAAATATGCAGTTTTTGCACCAAAAATGAGTATATGACCTTCAAAAATACGTCAGGGTCATTTTATTTTGGCAGAAGTACTTGGGTTACCCTAGGGTAGCTTCCTGTATAATGTCATCAAGACTTAAGAAAAAAAGTGCAAAGAAAAATAATAATAATACTTACCAGAACAATAATCATCGCTATAAATATGGCGAAGCTTAATAAATACTGTGGAAACCTAACTGACCACTTGTCCCAGGGCTGAACTGACCTGTCAACACAGCTCGCTCGTGAAAAATTAGTATGTAAACGGACCTGAAGACTCGTTTGTCCCAGTCATCACTGGTAAACAATATGGTTCTTTCAATTAACGGTAGTCTACAAATACGTGCAGACATATAAACCACACATATATCTAACACATGCATACTTACAAACATACATCACATATACACTTGGTGTGGTAATGTGGTAGTGTGAATGAGTTTATAAGTACGAGTTAACCTATGAAAACACTCAGACATATAAACAACACCTGTAAACATCCCACATACACATGGTTACAAATATACAGAACGTGGACACTTTAGTGCCTAATTATTTGGGTTAAGGAATCTTCCTAACCCCACTTCCTTAGCGGTTTATTTTTGAATGTGGATGGTTAATATCCTTCTGTACGTTACTTACGCAGAGAATAACGATATTGGAAAGATCCATATAACACAAAGGAGGACAGTAAGGTGTAATAAAGGAAATAAATCGTCTAGGAAAATTTGTTGGGGAGTTTCCTTAGCTGACGGGGATACAGACCATGGTGTTGTGTGACTGAATGTGTATGCACGAGTGAGTACATTTACGAAGGCCGGGCCGCTAGAACGAGAGAGAGAGAGAGAGAGAGAGAGAGAGAGAGAGAGAGAGAGAGAGATCACTGAAATAAAGGGATTAGCAATACAGGTGCAAATTCCAAAATGTTCGGTGACTCATATCTCCAGTAAGGTGTAACAGCAACACAGCGTCACTGAGAACTGAGGAAAAAGAGTTTGTTGAAATGGCCTTTGTGTCGAATAAACGAGGACCATTGTGTTGGCTGCCTCTGCTCCTGGACAGCATTTTTTCATTTATATTTCAGAACTGTATTGGGAAATGTAGCCCGCAAAACAAATGGTGGATTTTTGTTTTTTCATTCCATCTTTTTCTGGGGCAAACCACATCTCATGTTCATTATAGAAGGCAAAACAGTTCTCCGCGTAGAACAGATGCGGTAAATCAGTCTTAACTTTAATGGAAATAATAGTTTTTTTTCCACAGTGAGAGTTTCTGCTTTTTCTAGACCTTCGTGGAAAGAAGCTGTGTTGTATCTTGTCAGTGCAGGGCTTTATATTAATCCTGACTGTCACTTAGCTTCACTAACAATATTATTAACTTATTCACTGCCATGACGCCACTTATTTTTTTAACACGAGGTAACTTCCATTAATTATGGAGCGACGTTTTGAATTTGAGAGGTTAGATGTATCCTTGACTAGCTTTTCCAATAGTAGATCTCATTCCCAGCTAGAAAAATAAATCTCTGAGGATAGCCAGAGTAAAATAGAAACAGATATTGTAGTAAAAAGGTTAAAACTGAGAGTATGAAGCTGTGCGCAAACCTCCCGATTTTTAAGATTGCTTCTGATGCATGTGGTCATGAGTGGATATATTTGACTTTTTTGTACTGTAGCTTTCCTCGCTTTGTAATGTGGAATGCAGGCTTATTGATCTTTATAGGAGGCTGCTTAGTCCCGGAAGGGGTGCTCACTAACATATCGCCTCGAAATCACCCTGTCATCGGCCAGCAGTCCACCCTCCCTCCAGCTTCCACCATCCCAGTTCGTATTTATCCCTGTCCTGTCCCTATATTCTCCAGCTCATATCATCATCTGTATTAATCTCTCTCCCTTCCGTCTACTTCATCCTCGGTTCCCCTTTTCCCCCTCACCTGACTGACATATCTCAGTTAATTGTCACTCTCCATTCTCTCAACGTGGCCACACCGTCTCTGGGTAACTGTAATACTATTCAGCGCATTCACATCAACACCACAACGCTCATGAACTTCCTCAGTTGTCTCTCTGTCTCACTACTTCAACTGCCTGCGCATCTTTCAGATAACTCATTTCCACTGCTCCCACTCTTGATTTGTCTCCTTCTAACAAAGCCCAAATTTCATATCAGTACTGTCATGCACCTTCTTCCTTGCTTCGATTTTCACCATCCCCTTCTGTGTCACCACCTCAGTGCACCAGCAAAATTTCTTCCCTGCTGTATCATTTCTCGTACTCTGAACTCCCATCTGTATTTATCACATCACCTAAACACTTGATGGCGCTCACGTACCCCATGTCATGACCGTTCAACATCGCTGTTCATTCCGCGACTTCACTCCTTTCCATAATCACAACTTCATTCTTTATTCACTTTCAGATTTGGTTTCTTACACCCACCCACACCCACCCACCCACACACACCCACCCACACACACACACACACACACACACACACACACTTCGAAACTTATTGTCCTACAGCTCTAATTCATCTCCATTTAACAGAACAGTATCATTGGCAAAACAGGAGTCCTCGAAGAGTGTTTACCTTCCCCAACGTCAACAAAATTGATTTATTGCTGTAATTCGTCATTCCTTCCAGATGTATACTTTCAAGGTCCCACATAGTCAGTTAATTCTACAACCTTAGTCTGCCCTGCTGCACAATCTCAGATAGGGCATACATGCGCCAGCCTAATAAGTTTATTTATTTCTGCATCCGGATCCGGATCCACCACAAAATCTAATCAGCTTTTCCTTGGCCCACTGCTCACCTATCCACCAGATTTCACTGAAACCAGATAACAACATTATGAGACATCTTGTACACAAGCAGACAAACAGACAAGGATGAATACACAAGTTCCAGTCAACTCCGTCAGAGGTAACGGTAATGTAAGCAGTTTCCACACTGTACCTTCTCTCACATATATTTCTTTTATAACACCTTCCATACATACATTGAACAGCAGCAGAGACAAGTCATATCCCTATTTCAATCAAACATTTTAAGTAAAGGAACTCAGTTAGCTCATTTTCCACACGCCCTGCCGACCTTACACAAGTTGCCCCGTCATACGTATCCATAAACAGCTTTCATCAGTTTGCCCATCTATACATTTATTTTGAGTACTTTCCACATTCCCCGTCGGCGTAATTTGTCCTGTGCTTTCTCCATATCCATAAATGTTGCCGTCATCTAACACATTCAGGTGTTCTACAAATGACACTTAGAAATTAGATCGTTGATAAAGACACCAGATACGGTAGTCGGTGAGTCATATGATTTTTCGTGAATTTTTGCTCAGTCTTTTAATTGCTTCGCGGCTGTTTGTGTCCCCCATTAGCACCATTTGGGTTATGTAAGCCGCTTAAAGTCTCTTCAGTGAAGCTTCCACTTAGTTCTAATAATTATAATAATAATGGTAGTAGTAGTTGTAGTAGTAATTGAGGTAGTAGTGGTAGCAGTAATAGTAGTAGCAGTAGTAGCAGTAGAGGTAGTAGCAGTAGTAGTAGAAGCAGTAGAGGTAGTAGCAGTAGTAGTAGTAGTAGTAGTAGTAGTAGTAGCAGCAGCAGTAGTAGTTGTAGTAGTAGTAGTAGAAGCAGTAGTAGTAGTAGTAGTAGTAGTAGCAGTAGTAGTAGTAGTAGTAGCAGTAGTTTTAGCGGCAGTAGTAGTAGTAGTAATAGTCAATCAATCAATCAATCGGCTTTATTTCGTACCTCTCGATACATAGAAAATAATACATTTCATCATCATAAACGTAGTAGTAGTAGTAGTAGTAGCAGCAGCAGTATCGTATTAGCAGCAGCCGTAGTACATACTTATACAAAACACTGTACATATGCTCATTACATAGTAGGTGACGTACTGTACAATTATATGTAAAAGACAATATCATAATAAAAGACCTGAGGGCATCCCAGTGCACATACACATTATTATCCTATTAGAAAAAAATAGCATCAATAAAATATAAAAAAATATCCGAGGTAAAAAATAAAAGCTATCATCAGTACAGTAAAAAGAAGTCCAAGGTGAAATATAAAAGCCAGCATCAATAGTCAATACAAAAGGTCCAAATAAAATATAAAAGCTAGAATCAATAAAAAATATAAAGGTCCAAAAATATATAAAAGCTAGCATCCATAAAAAGTTGTAGTAGTAGTAGTAGTAGTAGTAGTAGTAGTAATAATGATATTAATAATAATAATAGTAATAATAATAATCGGCATATGTCTTCTTTCTAATGTCGTGGGAAATTGGATGTGCACATAATTAAAAACAATTCATGCACACTCGGCGTGGTGCAATCAACACACATTCACTGGATATTACAAAACACCCAGTGATTCAACATGGCATTAATATATCTTTCATTAGGATGCCATGTATTGATTCAACATGGCATTAATATATCTTTCATTAGGATGCCATGTATTGCTTGCTCAGGTAGTCAGTAATCTTATCATACGCTCATTCAAATGATAACATGGTAATCTTGAGACATTAGGAGCTATTTTAATCATTTAGGCTGTGGGCGGACCTTTCACGTGGGATAGTTATTTAATTATGTGTATTAGGCTGGTACTGTGGATTATTAACTCCTCACAACTAACAGAGAGGGAATCCGGGCTTAATCTGGTCGAAGTTTCCATATGTAGGACTTAGGGACTTCGGCAAACATTTTAGTCTCTCTCTCGTTAGCAAAGGCCAAGATAGTCACACCACTGTTGAATGGAAAGGAATTAGGCTCTTCAAGGTAATTTCTTTGCGAGCTGCACCGAATTCCACGTTCCGACCTTCAGGGTGGAAAACTTCACGTATTCCACAACCTCTACCAGACTTTCATTTACGGTAGACTGAGATAGCACGTGGGCCACTGAAGGAAATTATAACATTAGTGTCTCAGGCCCTTATTCTCGTCGAGTATGGGGGCTCTGTAGCGCCTTTTCCCTAGCGATTTTTTTTTTGGATACGGTAGGTTAAAATTTTTACGTTAATTACCAACAGCATGGTGTTACCTTAATGACTTAAATTACACAGAAGAGGGTAGAAAGGTGTAATAAGTGAAATAAATCGGTTAGGAAGAGATTATAGGGAGAAAAATGGCCTTAGACTTTCTTGTGCTGCATGCACCTGTTGTCTGGGAAATCAGAGGCGTTTCACGTCATCTTGTCTTTGTCTTCATTTGTGTCTCTCTTTCTGACTGTCTTTCTTTCTGACTGTCTCTCTTTGTCTGTTTTTGCTTTTCTGTCTGTCTTTCTGGCTGTTCATTCTGTCTGCCGCTGTGTCTGTCTGTCTGTCTGTCTTTGTGACTTTCTGTTTGTCTGTTTCTGTCTGACTTTTTTTCTGTATGCCTGTCTTTCTGTCAGTCAGTCTTTATATCTGTCTCTCTTTCTGTCTGTCTGTCGAACTCTGTTTTCCTCTCCATAATCCATTCAGTGCGATGTTGGATTAGATTAATTCTCCCTGCTACAGACGCTTTCATTCAGGTTAAGAAAGAGATCTTATATTTAAGAGGTTAACGAAGACTTTGCTTACCTTACCCAGTTCCAAAAGTCTTGTCTTGCTTCAACAACACCACCAACAGTCGTCAAGAATGAATTATGAAAGTACAGACAGAGGCACGAATGTCTTCCCAAAGTCTGATTATTATACTGTATTGCGGAATGACCAAAACCATCTGAAAAACGGGCTATACGCTTTTCACTTTACCTTGGTCTAAAACTGCCACATCTCCATCTTAAATGTTGGGCTGTAGTGATAGGTTAACACTACAATATGATCCTTGTCATGAAGAAGTGCTTTACGACGGGTGTAGTTTTGCCTTTTTCTGTTATTGAGTAACATGAAATAAACTGCAAAAGGATGGAAAATTTGCGCCAGGTTTAAGTAAAAGAACTAGAGTAGAGATAGGATTTTCACTGTACTTCGCCAGTTGTAAATTTTCTTCAGATGCACCTGAGAGAATTGTTGTTTCTTTGAGTGTACGTCCTTCAGCTGAAGTGGTTGATCTCTGACTCCGTTCATCGCCCCTTAATGAGAGTATGCAAATGAAGCAAGTACACAGTCAGATAAGGAACATATAACCCTCCCTTCTTCATCTGTTCCCTTACCCATGAAAGACACAAACTCAGTGAGGAGTGCTGATTTCCTGTGTTGTCTTAATTACAGGCGTTATTTTTCAGTAACTGTGTTCTCTGATAGAGAGAGAGGATGTCAAATATATGGGTAACTTTAATATGAAAAACTGAGACAATTCGGAAAAGGGATTAACTCTGAAACAACAAAACATTAGCTTGACATAGAAGAAACTTTATTTGTTTATTTTTTTATTCGAGACTAACGACTAGGCAAAAAAATATTATGTGACCAAATCAACATATGCTCATGCAACACCTCAGTATAAAGATTATTGCCGTTGCATCATTACGGTACTGTTATTGTCAAACAGATGTGGAAAATTACTATGGATGATTCCTAGCATTACTGAATATAAAAGAGGTAAGGAAGAAATTAAAACGGAAACGGTCTGACAGTGAATATCATTAAGCATGTAGGTGATTTGGAGTTAACGATGATTCACTCTGAAATCTAAGCAGTACCAAGACCTGGAAAGTTTTTTTTTTTTTTTTGTGTCCGACTCTGGGCAAGAACTGTTCAAGATTTATGTCCTAGAAATCTTTTCTGTGCCGTGTCTGACCTTCTTACAGATTAAACAAGACAATAAATATCGGGATGGCTTTAGATTAGTTATGCAGTACTAAATAACAGAAACGGCCTATTTGGTAACAAATTTTATTTTATATCATCAGAAGTCAAGATTTTTTGTAGAAACTTCATGCATAACATTATCCCAGTTTGCTTTCTTTGACAGTCGTTGTTGAGTTAACTAATAGCATTGTCATCTGTGCTGATATCTTCACATACCATTACGGAAGACTATTTTTTTTTTTTCAGTACCACCTCATTTAGCTACTTTTATCGCTGCTACAATCTCAGGTATATCAGTGCGAGAGAGTTTCTTGAACCTGTCATTTTTCCCCATTATTTGGACAATAACATGAATATAGTTTCTTGTATAATCACCAAATATTCCTACCCCTCTCTTGGTTGGTTGTTTTCATATGCAAGGCTGATTCAGTTTGTGGTGATCATAGAAGTCTTAGATACAGAAAAATTCCAAAGCTTATAATATTTATGTTTTTAAAGTGATATTTCCTGGAGACATGATAACTGAACCAGTCATCCTTCACAACACAACCCACAGTTCAACAATAACAATTTTATATACAGCTTCCTAACTGTATTGCCTTGTGAACAGGGACAAAATGGAATCAGACAGAGTCGAGCAGTCTGACCCACTTGAGAGTCGAATTAAGGTATTTTTAGTTAGGTGTTGAATGTGCCAACCAATGCACAACCGGTATATCCCAGATCAGGTCTCGGGTTTACCGTGTTTCATAAACCACGGGAGGGGCAAATAGTAATAGGAGTGGATTTTTTTTTTATTTTTGTAGCTCAGTGTTAACTTACAAACTTTCTCTTTCGTATGCCCTGTATAACATGAATAATGATACAAAAGGATTTGGGGTCCGAATGCTAATCGTCCGCCAAAATATGTTGTTAGTTAAGCTACAGTCTCCCCAAAAGTGATGACAGAGTTGCAGATTGTTTCTGTCACTGCACTGACAAGGCGTTCAGTGAAAACTTAGTGAATATTAGGTAAATTTCTTTACCTTCATCACGTCATATATAATAAAATGCATACTCTTTCACGCTAAGAATAATTATGTAAAATGAATAACATGAGGTGATGATATATTGTAAGTTTCCATTGTAAGATGCGTTTTCCTGATGTGAGTGTGTAGATTATTACCACGCGCGCGGCGCGCTGTGTACCCCCGTGTTCATGATGCATTTACTTACTAGGGTTTCAAATACAGATGATCTAGTATCGAAGGCCAGTTGAGGAAATTCTTGTGGCTCCAATATACTACTTGATTTTCAAATGCTATAATGGTGATATAGCAGCAACAAGGATGCTACAACAGTGAAATTATTCCTCGTAATGATACCCTACCCGAGGTTGCTGCTTGACCTTTTTGTCTTTTATTCCTTGTCTCCCTTGGTTATAATAACTGTAATTAGATGCGTTATTCCCTCTTGATGAACGATGATTTTCTCTTGTATGGAGGTATGACAGATTTCACCTTTTTCTCTTACATGAAAGGACCAAATGAAAGGACCAACACATCAGCTTACAAACTCTTGTAGTGCAAAAGGACATAGCTTTGCTGCATTTTTAAATCTCTAATACATTACTTTTCTAATAAACGGCGTTGTTCTGCTTAAGTGAAAATGTTGATTTGGAAGTTTTGGACTTCGTGATATTGTTTATGAACCTCTGCAGTTTATTAGCCAACTCTTGTCAGTCAAATGTATTGAGGATACTAGGCTATGACAAGTTCGCATCCTCCAAGGAGCTCCGACACGGCTTATTTTCGAGGTGCTTTCCTTGCATTTCACTCACTGATAGCCCTCTGGCTTATAGTAAGTCTTCGAGATTTTTCTTAATGGAAAACTGGCCAAATGCAACTTAATAACTGGATGTATTTGAGTAAAAGTTGTCTCCATTCGTGCTTGCTGATTGAGCCATTTAAAATAGCCCCATTCCCGCTTTCAGTCATCGTCCATGGAGACAGCAGAAACGGAAATAAATGACTATTCATCAGCATTATAAAGCATTTTTTTTTTTTCAAAAATAGTGGTGACTGATTTTGATTTATTGAAACGTTTTCCTTTTCAGTCCTACTCTATTGAAAACTTACTTATTATTACCGTTTCTAGATTTAAACTCTGCAAATTATTCCTGTTTATCCCTGAGCCATAGTTCCGAAATTTCAATTAGTTTCATTAGAATTTCCTATTGTTTAACTAACGAAATACTTCCCACTTGAAATGCACCGCTTCTTTGTCATTTACTTATTGTTTTCTTTTAAAATTTTACAAAGTAGATATCATCTTGTAAATATATAAGGAAGGGTATGTGCAGTACCACTGACCGAAAACTTCTGGAAACTCGGCC
>JAGKTI010026615.1:0-13532 GCA_018397915.1 Birgus latro | reverse complement strand
ATAATAATAATAATAATAATAATAATAATAATAATAATAATAATAATAATAATAATCATTCATTCATTATCCAATCCTATGTCGCCCCACAGAGAAGCCTAACAGCCCGGGGCTAGGCAAGTTGGTCCTGACATTTAAGATGAGAGTGACTGAATGTCGCCCAATTCAAGGATTTAAAGATCCAATGCTATGTAATAAAATTTAACTAAGCTTGAACCATTCTAAGGCCATGTCCACACCAAATGCTTGCTAGTGCAGGTGGGAGTTCTGCGTCACTATAACCCACAGAAGTTATTGCCCACACCTGTATGTGTCCAGAGCAGCCCCTTGCATGGGTTACGGTGAAGCAAAACTCCTGCTGCACCTGCCCATGTCATCAAGGATTTGGCGTTATTCTTTAACCCAAGGCGTCCCGACGATGTATAGGTACATCGCAACGTTTTGTCACAGTGACACCCGATGACATACCCATACATCATGCAATTGCAAGGTCAGTCATTTGCACATTTTTCAAGTTTCACAGGTGATTTCTGGTAGGCATATGTAGGAGACCTTCCTCTACCCGCTGTCAAGCGGGGATACTGCCTGGCCCCACCTGACCCCCCCTACATGCCATTTTCTCGGCTATTCAACTGTTAACAGTGACCTGGCCAGTAAAGACATGTCGCGCCACAGTCTCTCCTATGACGAAATTCACAGTGAAAGTGATTTCTGAGGTGGAGGACAAAGGAATAAAGAAGCTAGAGGAAGAAAAAAACAGAAGTGATGAGGTGGTAATGCCGTAAATGAAGGTGTCATATGTTGATGTGTCTGGTGAGTGAACAATGCTTATATCGCCTATATCATTGAGTGAAAACCAATATACTCTTGTACTACATATAAATTCGTACCAAATAAATAAATAAATATGTAATTTAAAGTGGCTTGAATTCGTTACCCCTCCCATAGTTCATTTTCTTTGAAGCCAGGTACCCTCAGAGAGGATGAAAAGGTAAGGGTGACTGTCACCTGTAGCAACATTTATAAGCTCAGGAGGGTGATTTCTCTATGAATTTTCGATGTTTCTCACCAAAAGCAGAGGTTTGAGCAAAAAAAAAATCTTTTCTGAAATTGGTCGGGATTGGAGGGGGGGGGGCCAAAGGTGGAAAATCGGTCTGGACATGATAGGTTGAGTCTCAACTGACATCATTTAAGGGCTGAGTTAACTGAAAATGTTAACTTCAGACCCTACTATTGCAATTTCTTTGTTCAATCACAGCTGATCATTTCTAAATCTACTGTATTTACACTGACTATATATCATGTACATTACTGGATTTTTATTTATTATTTTTTTAAGTAATAAGCAAGTACTGAATGAGAAATTCAAACATCTTTCAGTAACACACAAATAAACTGAATATATAACAATGGTTAGCCCCCTGAATCGGTGACATACTGCACACTCTCGCAATCTTCCAATTATTTTATTTGCCTTGGGGGAGATTTTTGTAACTGCAGGTGTTACTGTAGGTAAAAACCACTGAACTCGTCACTACTACACATGGCTCTCCTTAACTCTGTAAAATCACTGGACAGCACTAAGAATAAAAAACTATACCCTTGCACTGAGAGGGTTAAAGACTAAACTCCTATATATAACAACATAATTCCAGTGGACCAACAAACACCATATATAGGAAAAACCCAAATGACTTCCTCATCTGCAAATTCCCAAATCACAGTTGTTCTGGCCATTTTTCTTCCAGGACAGTCTAAGTTAGGCTAGTCTGTTAGAGCCTCATTTGCTTTGGTTTAGGTTAGGTTAGGTTAATCTGTTTGAGTGTGGTCTGACTAGGTTAGGTAATGTCAAATTAAGATGGTCTGTTTGAGTTAGGCTAGGTCAGGTTATGTTAGTTTGGGATGGGTTGCACTGAATTGGGTCAAGACAGGATAGGTAAGGGTTATCCATAAATACAGCAAGAGTGGTCATCCATAGAAGGGGTGAGGTAAGGTCCTGAAAACAAAGGAAGAGAGAATACCAACAAAATGTCCTGTGAAATGGACCAGATACTCAGTCACACACCTTTCAAGTACTCAAAATCCCCACTATACTTCACAGGACTAACCACCTGCACACATACTGGGGGGTCGTTTTTCTTTATAGATGTCCTTCATATTACGTGTCAGATGTGTCAGTCCAAAATGGCTTACAGTATGGAAGTACAAGCTCCCATCCCACCTGGAGTAAAGCTGTGTTGTCAGCATGGTCAGCTGGGTAATCTTGCTTGAATTCATACAGAATCTTCTCCCCGTGTCCAGCCACCACCAACAGACCACCCTTTTGGAAACAGTCACCCTTCAGACCCAGCTCCTTGGCCTGGTAAAGAAAAACAATTAGTGGAGAGTATGTAGGAAAACAGTGCACATGAATGATGAAAATTTCAGTATGGAGCATGCTGATGGATGAGAAAATGGAATTGTGTAGCACAACATGTGCAGAATGAAAATGGCACAGATAAATGATGAGGAAAATGGAGTCAAAGTGGACATTTTGGGGGGGTTCATGTTTTTGAGTCTCAGGCTGAGATTACACAGTCCATTCTGTTGCCCAGCAGTCGTCCTCCATGCAACAGATTGTGCTGTACAATTTAATATTCCAGCACTTTGACACTAATCACCATCACCCTCAATGAATGCATGCTGGGACAGCCTCATTCATGACTGCTGTGATGATAATATTGATGGTGTTTTTCTGACATGTCACTGGGTCATGTGAAAAACCTGTTAAGACTGTCTTAATGAACTTGAAATCCTACACACCATGCCCAGCCTCGGCCAAAGGTCAATCTTGCATAATTTCTATTGACAGTCCACCTCCCTACCACTAATGTACAGTATGTTATGCGGAAGAACGGTGAGGAAAATGGAGTCAATGTACAGTATGCTGGTGAATGATGGGTAGATGACAGTCACACTACTGTACCAAATAACAGATATTCTTCTTGACAAAACTCTCAAGCAACTCTTATTTTGTGTTTACTTTTGCACATTACACCTTGCATAATTTATATTTTTGTAATGCTGACATACTGTATTGTATATGCATAAATAACACAAACATGAGTACTAATGTGATACATGTCAAAATAAACTGAGGAGGAGGAAGAGAGGATAAAAAGTCTACAAATTCAAGAGTAAGGCCAAATAAATATATGAGTATGGTACAAAATTAATGATCACAATGTTTCATGAAACAATGCTAGTCTTCAATAGTAATCCTTTCACTTCATGACATCATTCCAAGGCTCAATAAAATCACCTAGCAGTATGAATAATTTAGAAATGCTCAGCTCTCTTACAAATGCAAGGAGATCAAGGGTGGGCTTTCAGCACAGTCCCATTACTTTCATACAAGCTTTAGATGCCTGGTGGTTAAGGCACTCCACTTGGTTGTGGCTTAAAAGGATTTGATTCTCAAGACTGGTTGTTTATTACTCATATAATGTCAAGGAGTGGGCAACTGTTCATTCTTGCCTTGCTGTAAATGTTTCAACTAGGTAGCCAAGCCCAAGGCCCCTATGCTCCTTATGGGGCAATACTGAGCAGGATGATGAAAGAATGTATCGATGGTTATCAGGCTGCAAGGTTGTTTCGAATCCTTTTGGTACATGAGGTCTACACAAAGTTAAATATATTTATGTTGCAGCAGAATTAAAACAAAATACATATATAGAAAGGAAGTCTTAATTTCAACTTAGGAGCTATAGCAGTATAATACCAGTACATTACCTTGCGTATTGCATCCCTGGCCACTTTAGCCACCAGTGCTGGCATCAGACTGAGAACACTCAGCCTCTTGAATTTAAGTGCCTCGTAGCTTTTCTTGTCTGTATCGATATACAGTTCTGCAACAATGATGAAAGCTAATGTTTATTCTCCATCACTCTCCCTCTTCTCAGCAACAGTTATACCAAACATGATCCTTTTACATAAAGCAAAAGATTACTCATGAAGCCACATTTAATTTCAAATAGTAATGAACAGGTGCAAATCTATTAAAGCACTCATAGCTGGATAATACATTTTCCATCAATAACTTTTTGCAAACTCATCAAAATGAAAACTTCTAATGGCAGTTAAAAAATAAATAAAATAAATAAATAAATAAATAAATAAATCATATCTACAGGTCACACCAACTCAGGCAAGTCTTACGAATATTATCTATCACCGGATGCCTCAAGCCCGTAAGGGGTGGCTAAAAACAAATCGCCTCCATGCTGCCCTGTCCAACGCCATTTCACTGCCTTGCTCCAAGCTCATAGCTGCTTCTCTCATATACCTTTCCACTCCATCCCTCCCTCAGGCTCCCCCTCTCTCTCTCCCACTCCATCTCACTCACATACATTCTTCTAGTTAGTCTCTCACTGTCCTGTTTATTTACACAATATAATTCCTGCTGAATCAATAAAACGTAAACTTGCATCTATCACGATAATAAAAACCCACATTCTCCCCAAAAGAACTTTTGTTTTAAGAGTGGGTCAGAAAATTACATTGGTCTGTGCTGGTTGCTGGTTCGTTGAAAGCAGTGTTAAGAAACAGGGAGGTGAGCATGGAAGTGAAAAAGTTGTTACATGACAGTATTGTGATACCAACTCTGACATATGGAAGTGAAGCTTGGACCCTGTTGGAAGGACAGAAGTCAAGTGTGAAAGCAGTGGAAATGAGTTATTTGAGAGGAGCATGTGGAGTCACATGGAGAGACAGACTAACAAATGAGGAAGTGAAGGACCGTTGTGGTGTGGTTGAGGACGTGGTGGGAAGCGTTAGGAGAAACACGTTAAGGTGGTTTGGGCATGTGGAGAGGATGGAGAGTGAAAGATTGACGAGGAGAGTGTATGTGAGTGAGGTGGCTGGGGCGAGAGGGTGGGGGAGGCCGAGGATGAGATGGAGGGATGGAGTGGAGAGGTATATGAGAGAGGGGGGGTGTGAGTTGGGAGCGTGGTAGTGAAATGGCAGGGGACAGAGTGACATGGAGGCGATTTGTTTGTGCCCACCCCGTTCGGGATTGAGGCGTCTGGCAATAGACAGATAGATAGACTGTGCTATACAAATCTTGATATGGAACAGAAAACCTACTTACTTAAATAGGGACATCATTAAACTGAAAGAATTAAAACGTAATGAAGCAAAGTTGTTAGGAATTTTAAAAAACAAAACAAAAAATACAGTCTCCAGGCAGTAGCTCACCACCCACAGAGAACTTTCCATCAATGAATTCCTTACAGTAAATAAGTATATCTGGGGGATGATGAGTAAGATGTTTGGCCATGTGGAGAGGATGGAGAGAGAGAGACTGACGAGAAGAGTGTATGTGGGTGAGGTGGAGGGGGAGGCCAAGGATGAGATGGAGGGATGGATTGGAGAGGTATATGAAAAAGGTGAGTGTGAGCTGGGAGCAGGGCATTGAAATGGCAGGGGACAGGGCAACATGGAGGTGATTTGTTTGTAGCCACCCCTTACAGGATTAAGGCGTTTGGCAATAGATAGATAAGTTAGACTGAAGGGAGCCTGATGGCAGAGGAAAGGGTGACATGTAGACAATTCATTTGTAGCTACCCCTTATGGGATTAGCAACATACAGGTCTCCCCCCACATTTGCGGGATCATTATTCGTGAAAATCTCTGGGAAGTCGCCAGCTACATAGTTTGCCCTAACTTCTTATAACTATACCAATTAAAAACTATTTTGTTATTACAGTTTTTAAACAGTGGTTCAGTGTATATTTTGTGATATTTTATGCTGTTTTCAGGTCCAAGAATTTGTTTTTAAGGTCTCTGTGCACACTGCCGCTGAAATCCGTGGCAGACATCAGCAACAAAATTACCCTAAATTCTGATAACCATACCCACTAACAACTTCTTTATTATTAAAGTACTGTATTGTATACAGTAGTGCAGTATATGTTTGTGATGTTTTATGCTGGTTTCAGGTCCCTAACATGGTTTTTAGGGGCTTACAGGGGTAATTTGATACTGCATGGGCATTTTCTTGGGGAAGCGTCCAAAAATTGCGGATCCCCCTCATTCGCTAGGGTGTATCACGAACATGGGGGGAGACCTGTATAATGAAAAGACAGAATTCAGTCTTCTTCCTACCACTAACCCCCTTCAAAGAACTTTCCACCGATGAAATCCTGGACCCCTAACTCCTCCAGGCCGATGCCAGTAAGCCTGATCCCAGCCTTGTCCAGCTGTGGCGCCAGAAGAAAACAACCTCTTCCCCTTCACGCGAAGCATCCTTGTGAAGAGGCCCTTCCCGGTTTGGTACCTACTACCTTTAATTAAAACCCCGGCCGCACAGCCTCTTTCCAGGAGACTACGGAAGGGTTGATATGAAGCGGAGGCGCTCTCTCGGAGAGAAATAATGAAATTGTCTGATTGGTACGTCGGAGAAGCGCAAATTTGCCGTAATTTCTCTTTATGTTTACTCTCTCGTTTGATATATTGCGAAAATGATATGCTAAATCTGATAAATAACGTCTCCGAATCAGTTAATGGTAGAAAATAGTTTTAATACTTGATACTTTAATACTTGAGGGGCCCAGGGTGCTAAGAATTTAGCAGTTTTGTTTGGTGGTTCAGTAAGCACGTGATATAATTTAAGGCTGGGATTAGGATTACGGCAGTTAGAATTTAGCGGCGACTTCCGTAATCCTAACCACGGTTAGGTTTGCGGAAGCTAGAATTTAGCTGTTTTGTTTGGTGGTTCAGTTAGGTTAGAAGTGGGTTAGGTTAGGTCTGGTCAGTTTAGGTTAATTTAGGTTAATAGTGCTACAGTTCAGCTTAAACCGCCAGAATTTAGCGTTTATGTTTGGTATGTTTGGTTTTTCAGCTATGTTAGAAATAGGTTAGGTTATTTAGGTTAAGTTATGGATACCTTAAAAAGGAAGTGATTAGGATTACGGTAGCTATAATTTAGCGACGATGGCAGTAATCTAACCACGGCCTTAAATTATACCACGTGCTTGCCTTTCTGAACACAGTAATGAAAAGTGGAATGGTGTACAAGTCTCTTGGAAATAAGCGGCGAAGATGCCTGGATCACTGCAGTATGAGACACAGGTAACTTGGGAATGGTAGAAGTTAACGACTGTTTGTGTGCATGTAGCAGTAGTTTGATCATAAACGTGTAACACCAGTCTCCTAAAAATCTATAAATAAAGATAGTATCACACAAAAGAAAAGATAAGAAACATTTTTAAAAATTGCTAATGCATTTCGTGAATGTTATGGTACTAACTAGTTACATGAATATGGTATCAGTATAAACAAAGATACGAAGATATTTGAGGCGGGTGAGCTTCATATTCCCATACTTTTAACCCCGAGGGACCTCTTCGAGCGCCGTACGAGGAACATATTCGCTTTAAAACCAATATCCATAGAATACTGGATATTGTTTAAAACTACGGCAGGCTGGAGCGAGGAAGAGCTTGCTCGTGGAAAGAGGTAGTTTAATACTACCAACCTAATTAGGCTGCGAGAATGGCCCATCTGTCAGATATAAACAAACATGCTACAGTTCCTCGAGACATGAGTAGTATATACAGTATAGAGAGAGAGCACTGCGTGCTACCTTGCAGTATTTCGCACTATACTCTTTTCACTTAAGCTTGACCAAGAACTACTTTCCCTCCATCTTGAGTGCTCATTTGCATCAACAGATCACTAGAAAATTATGCTAATCACGAAGAAGCACAATGGAAAGGATAGAGAGCTCTGTTTCAGCTATTAAATGAGCTGCAAAAGGACGAAAATCAGAGCTAAGTAGCCTAATAGTGAGCAAGCTACAGCACTGTGATCCTTTACTTGACTGGATAACAACAGTAATAATAAAACAAAGGCATATGAAGACTTGACCACCCTCGAGTATTAATGGAAGTGAAGACATGCATAATTTTTCCGTCGTCAAGAGGCATTGCGATACCAGAGGTTAAACAATTCCTTCGTTTTTCAACAAACAGGTAATGTGTGTGTGTGTGTGTGTGTGTGTGTGTTCAGTTGTAAATATTAAAAAATAACTAAATATTTCGAGGCAGTGCTACAAGGGATCGGGAGTGGGTGTGATGTACAGTACCATTATTTCGCCATAAATATGTGGTCTGGATGGCACCACCAATGCTATCCTCCTCCAGCCCAACTTAACCTGCCTCAGTCCCACTAAACTCTCCCCTCCCTCCATTCTTTCACCTCTATCGCTCCTCTCACATTCTGACATCTTTGTTATTCAGTTTTCCTGATTATTGTTGACTGTGATCTGGCGGAAAGGTTGTCTCCGTCGGTGTGGTGTGAAAGCTAATTTACCCGATAGTTGCTTCAATAAACAACAGGAGGCTGAAGAACAGACCAAGTACGTATCATAAATCTCATTCGGACGGGATTTCCTTCAAAATCAACCAAATAATAGATATAAGGTGGTGGGAAAACTGCTATTAGCCCCTACACGGAATTTTTTAAAATTAATAACATCGTTTAAAATATCAATGAACGAATGGCGCAAACCGATATATATATATATATATATATATATATATATATATATATATATATATATATATATATACTGTGTAGAAAATATGACTGTAACGGGTACGATCAAAGAAATCTGATGAACTGACACAGGTGTGTTTTGAAAATGACTGAATATAAACATAACTTCCTAGTGGAGTCACACTACTACAATGATGATATCGCAAGCCTAGCGCTGGGAAGACTGCCAAACCTCGCTCGACAGTGTTAAACATTACTCTTTTTCACAATTCATTGGAACAGAGTACATATGAAATGTTTCTGCGTCTTGATAAGCAGTACATGAAAACAATACTAAATAACGACATGCGTCAGTTTTATCCTTTCTGCACATATTACGGCGGCATATAAACAAGCTGCGGACACTGGGCATCCTTAAGTTTCGTCATCTCCCACCAGGCTAGCCAACCTCGCAAGGCAACACCAGTAACGTAATCACATATCGATTTTTATTTCAGAGTGACGCAATGTAGGATTTTAGCTTTATTTATAGGGTGATTAAAGTTTAGTACACTAGAGAAAAGGCAGTAAATGCGTGAGACGTCATTATATATCTAGTAGTGTGCCATGTTGTGGTCTAGCTGCCTTCCGGTTTGGCCAACGCAACTGAGTCATTTCCAACTATGGCTACGAAAGAGTGAGAGGGACGCCAACGCCGCTCTACGATTTTTCGTACTTTTCTCATGTTTGTTTAATTTTTATTGTGTGATATCCCGGCAGAGACGCAGATGAAGTAAAGAGACGTGAGTACAAGACATTACGAGGTTTAGTTATAAGTATTAGCAGTGTTCTTTTTGTTAGAAGAGATTTGACAGCTGGCTTGGTGTGGGTGCAGCATGTAGCTAGACTGCTTAACATGATGCAATGCCAGGACCCAGAGTTTCGTCATGGAGAGTGATGCACTTGACGTGAGACCGTGGGGTGTGTCCAGTGCTTGGTGACAGTTGTTTGCAGTAACCAGAGCTAGTTTACTTGCGATCAAAAGAAAGTGTTTAGTGTTAAGTGCGGTAAGTACTGCTGAGGCGAACAAGTCACAGAAATCGTGAAGTACTTGATGCCTCAGACTGCGGCATAATGCGTGTGTGTGTGTGTGTAGGGCTGTAAAGCTGGCAGTTCTGATGTAGGTTTAAATATTGGTTGCGTTTTGGATGGTACGTGGTGGTTGTTGCTAAGGAAAGTGTTGCGTATGTTATCGCGCAGAGGGTCGAATGGATAATCCTGTCGTTAGTAGGATAATAATGGTCGATTCTTAACATATATGGCAGTGCTGGGTCTCGTATATCACTGACCGATAATGAACTGAAGTCACTTGAGATGAGGAACAATGTTGAGTTTCCAGATGTTTTATTTGATTTTGAGTGGCTTGGTATGGTCATGATTATTTGACCATCGGATTTTTTTTTCTTTTATGAACTGGAATCCCATGTGGGAACTTTGTTTGTGATGTAGTTGTTGGCAGGTATTTTATTACGTAATATGGCTTTGGTGCAAGTAACAACTCCTGTAAAATGGTACAACTCTTTAACCCTGTCTCACTGCGATTATAATCAGGTTAATAATCCAAAGTACCCAGTGTATACAAAGGTCAGTTTCTCCATGTAACTAACTGTATGCATTCTTCGTGAACTGAAAAGAAAAAAATACAGATAATCATACTAGGTTGGTAGACATATTACCATTATTTAGCGAGTGGTAAAGCTTTCCTCATTTTGGTTGTAACAGGTAACATTGTGTGTTTATAAATAATTCTGCGCATTATACCGATTGATCACCATTGTGTCTTCGTGGAAAGTAATTCAGCGCATGTAATGATCGTATTTGTTTGGTAATTGTTTTATGCTTGTGAAATTTTTGAGGAAGTCTGGAATCTTAATTTGCAGTTACTACATCTTGTTAGTGTGGCCAGATTTTTATTTTTACAGGTGGGAAGTACAGTATATGGTAGTAGAACAAAAAAAAAAAAAATGCACAACACTGCATTCCGATGACGTAGATTTATTTATTACGTGCTACCACCACAGGATTTCGTTCAGCTTAGGAAGGACCTCTAAAGTAGTGCAGGTGTTGATGAAGATTATAGCTAACCCTTCCAGTTCGAACAATAACTCCTAAGCTGAATACAGTCGTACGAAGATAGCAAGGGTAAGAAAAATAAAATAACTTTTTCTGATGAACGTTCTCTTAATTTATTCATGCAGTCATTGGCCTATGTATTCAGTTTCGTTATGTCAATTTATAGCCAGTCAGATGATGATGATGATGATGAGATTCGCCACACGGGTGTGGCACGGGCACACCCGTATGGCGAATCTCATCATCATCATCTGACTGGCTATAAATAGACATAACGAAACTGAAATCCCGTAAAGGGTGACCACAAAAACATTTCATGTCAGATTGCCTTCCGTCATTAGTTTAATTGCGCTCTCTCCAACTCACACCTGTAGAGACTTGAAGATGCCGCATTGGATGTTCAGTACGAAAAGGCCCTTATTAAGCTGAATAAAACTGAGTGGAAGCAGCAAGATTAAAGTATGAAAAATACGCTATCAGATTCAGCGAGCTAAGGATGTTTATGTATATGAAAGTGTGCTTGTACGAGAGGTGAGAGCGACGGGGTCATGAGGTACAGTGGCACCCAGGAAGCTAGAACTAGGCGCCATCTCTGCACTCATCTCAGTTGCCATGTATTTAACCAGCCTCGCTGTGTATGTGTTAGCAGCGAAGTGATGAGTTGCTAAGGTGTTTGTGATGTTCCTAAAAAAAAAAATCACACTTTTGTTTACCGTATTTATCCTTTTGACCACAATTTTTCGGCTGGAGAGTCTGTTACTAACGCCAGAACAAAATGTTATCTAGGTCTACCAGTGGAAGAGAAAGTTTCATTGGAGATTGTTTTTTTTTTTTTAAGCCGTTACCACTTATAATTTGTCTTAGGTTAACAAAGTCCTCAGGTGTTACCTTGAAATAACTACCTCAAATCCAAATGCGCCAACCATAGCGGAAGGGTTGATTAAACGGTGTGCAATTTTTGGAAAGTTCAGGTTTGACGTGGGGGAAGGAAAACTTGCAGGTATTGAGGATGTATTTTTAAGCTGGGGATACATTTTAAAGTAGACATTTTGAAGCTGCTGGGTTTAGTTGGTGACATTCCTGTCTGTTGTGAAGTGGAGAGTCGCTCATCCACACTTTCCACTTCCATAATTAAGGAACATTTCGCTAAGATAGCCTAAACTTCCTCTTGACGCAGAAACCGGCAATCACGAATTAACACAATACTAGTGGAGTTATGGAGTGGGGCGCCAGACGGTGGTTAAGTTGGGCCCCGCGGATGTGTCGCCGAAAACAGGCTGTGCTGGAACTAGTTTTTCAAGGTCAGGCGGAGGACTGCAGGAGCTGGGACACGTGACCGAAGTTCGGCGCCGCAGAGGTGACGAGGAGTGTATTCACAAGTATATAAAAATTTTTACCATAACCAAGTTAACATAGTAGTGAAGTATTATAAGTCTTTGGGTTTCATGTTTTTCACTCAAATGTGAGGTCTGGGGGTGTATGCATATAGATTTCAATCCCCATTTTTGTTTTTCCGATAAGCAAACCTCAATAGCAGTGATACGTTTTCTGTAATAATTGTTCTATTTCTCTTTTCACTAAATTACTGAGCCTGTTTTTGAGGTGCTCGTTGCTGTGTGGGGCAAGATAAAAGTATAAAGTGAGCTTATTTTGTTCACAAGCTAAAAATAGCCTATTAATATTGCTTCTGGTGTGGTAGGGGTTGCGTGAAGGAATGACAATAGCTGGGAAGTGGAGGACTGTTTTAGTATTACCCATTTCGAGAGTAGGACCACTGGAATTTCCCTAAGTCATTTGATTGAAGGGATTAATGAGAACAGGCTACTGGAATTCCACAGTCATTTGATAGAAGGGGTTAATGACTAGGGGAACGAGTGATACGGCCTAATAGGTAGGAGTAGGAACATGTAATGGGTGGGTCGATATTACTGCGAGCTGAAGAAGCATACTTCAGGTGACAGTCTTCGTAGCAGTTCTTGCTCGGTGATGTTCTTTGCACATTAAGTTGTAGCATTCTCCTTTGTGTTATTACATCCTAATATCGATATAGTATACATCAGGAACAACGAGAAACAAAAGATAAGATGTAATGTGCAGAACAAATCGCCGAAGAAGCTTTGTTACGAATATCTTCAGAGCGGCTCAGAAGACGACCCGAAGGCGGAAGGTTGTTATATTTGGAGGTTGTAGATGAGAGGCATGGTTAGTGTTTTCCTTGGCAGGGAAATCAACAGTTCTGTAAGAGGTGAATAAGCCTTTTAGGAATAGGAAGCAGAGGAGTTAGGTGTGTAAGAGAATGAATTAACCACTTAACCATACTTATTTTTTATTCACGCTATTACCAGATGATTTTTTTTTTTTTTATGCTTTAGTATGAAAGGAGTTGATAATGGCTATATATAACTCCTGAGATTAATAAACGTTTCTCCTGAGTATGCTTCGTATGAAAACTAGTTGAAGGCTAGATCTAACCCCTCCTGTTCGAAAAGTGTCCTCTGAGTGAGATATAATTGTCTGACAGTAGCAATAGTATAGCAGAGATAGAAGTAAGTGTCCTCTGAGTGAGATATAATTGTCTGACAGTAGCAATAGTATAGCAGAGATAGAAGTAGTATACCAAAATACAAAATACATTCGCAGATGCAAATGGTTAAAGTGTTGAAATAGGCAGATGCGGAGGAAAGTTGTAAAGAGGAGGTTGATGAGTTTGTGTGTTGTGTGTTAATAGGTTTTATAAGGTAGACTACGTTAATTTGAGGTTCCTAAAATATGGAGCCGTAAAATTTGTTGGTATGAAGCTGCGTCATCGTGTTTATGGCAAGGGTATATATGTCAAGAGAGAGAGAGAGAGAGAGAGAGAGAGAGAGAGAGAGAGAGAGAGA
>JAGKTI010026614.1:0-13532 GCA_018397915.1 Birgus latro | reverse complement strand
GTGAGCAGTTTCCATCAATAGCACGGATGAAGATACTGAGGTGTAATGTTCAGGATAAATCACTACAGAAGAGGTGTTAAGGTCTCCCACGCCACTTGGAACACGTCCCTACATAAACAAATTGCACTGTTTCGTGGAAGTCATAATCTACAGATAAATCTTCAGGTTGGGATTTTTTTTTCGAGTTTGTTGGTTTTTGTTTATAACCTTTGGAAGACAATTTTGGCTACGTACCCTATCTATTATCTCAAACTATTATATCTACCATCTGTCTGTCTATCAAACTACCTTCAGTGTGTTCCTTTACATTCAGTTATCAATCAGCAGTCAGATAAAATAATTATCCTTCCCAGCATTGTTGTACGAAAATAAAGTCAAGATGTTTAATATACAGATTATGTAACTCAGTCGTATTTTAAGTGGCATAGAAGGATTCGTAGCACCTCTTGCTTTGCGATTTATATTGTACAACGCGTTATCATTCTCCTGTATACTAACTTTAACTTGTTAAATATCGAGAAAGTCTGCCTCGGTAACACAGAAGAAAACAAAAAGTGGTAATAAGGAAGAATGATAACAATACTTGCTACGAAGCCTCAAAAGTCACTTAAATTGCAACCCTTCGACAAATGTTGATATTCTTACCCTATACTCCATGGTCTCAGCGGACGGTCTGTCAAATCAGCGCTAAATTCTCCATCTAGTCAGAGCAGAACTCCTCATCGTGCGAGCGCAGAATCCTCTGTTGTATTAGCTCAGAATCCCTCATCGTGTCAGCGCAGAATCCCTCACTGTATCAGCGCAGAATCCTCCGTTCTGCAAGCGTAAATCCTCCATTATATCAGCGCAGAATACCCCTGTATCTGCGCAGAATCCCACACTGTACTGTATCTGCGCAGAATCTCCACCTAGCCTATCATCGCAGAATCTACCGTCATATATGCACATGATGACCGTACTGTCAGACGTCTTTTTTCGGCATCCATTATACTTCTATACTGAGACAATTCGAGTTTGTGTTTTTTTTCACTGATTTTGTATTATAGCCAATGCAACACCGTTTATGCTCAGCTTTGGGGTACATTGCTACGTCGTCAAGGTATCTCCAAGCCATCACCGGAGATCACTACAGTATTCATCGTAAAAAACACTAATCACAAATCAGTAGTCTGTCTTCACAATCCACACATATTCGCCAATAACGTGCGCATCGATTAAAGTACGAAAAACAATTAGCAGCGATGTACACACGAAATTTTGCCGAGCACAATACCTCATATCGCGCGTAAACAAAACTGCAACTAGCGATGCCTTCCGTTTTCTGTTGTTCCAGTGTTTGGGAGCTTTTGCTAGAGATTTGGTTGAGATTAACGAACAAATTTACGATCAACTCACTTTTGTAGCATATCTAGTTTTACAGGAAGGACAAGTAGAGTGTACAAAATTTCCATACCTTATTCTTAAAAAAAAAAAAAAAAAAGTGTTAGAACGCGACGCTGTTGTGTATATCTCATTTCACGCATAAAGCAGTTAACTTTACCCTGGAGATGCAAACCGACTAAATATTGCATACGTACGTAACTGGGCAATGCAATGTGGGAGATAATGAATGCAGTTTGTTTACTCAACTGAAACAAATAATAATCACTCACTTCCAGGGAACCCATCGAAGTTCAAGATGGCACACAAAACAGTAAAATATGTTCGTTATTAAATGCGTTGGGTTTGGGAACCACTGGAGTACTGTGCAACAATTTCCCGACTGTGTCATGATGCTGCTAGCACAATAATGGTGTATTACTTTAACATTAAGGACACCGTTGTTCATGAATGATAAATTTAAGAAAAATTGGTTGAAAAAATGAAGCAAGTTAGGGTTCACCCTTTCCTTAACGCCAGCTTACCTCCAGGCTAATGCCGCAGTTGTTGGTCTTCCATCCTTCGTTTCAAGAACTTTTAGTTCTATGTTGACCACGGAGTTATTTGCCGTCGAACAAACAACTGTTCAGTTCCAAATGCAACCAAGACTACAGTTTAAATGGCTGGTGCTCGTCACTCCACGCACAACTCGGGCAATAAGTAGCCCGACTAAATGTCTCACTTCAGACGCCTCCAGTACACTGGGAGGAAGCCTTCAGGAGAGCACCTTATCTGCCGATATATACAGTTTAGGCGATGACAACGGTGACTTGTCCCTCCAACACAGCAGATGTTAAGCAAACCCCCCCAAGGACAACTACAGCCTCGGCGAGAAAAGGACAATTGAGAGAGGGAATTTTCAGTGCAAGTGTACACACAATGGAGTGTCATCTGTGCTGAAAAGGCAGGTGATAAAGCCTTTGAGGGTATGGAGTGACTCACTGTTCACAGTCTCCTCTAGGAATACATCAGCCAGGGATGATCACAGATACATTGCTACAATAGATGTACAGTAGCTGACAAGAGCATCATTCCAGTGTGAAGCCATTACCCAATATTAAGAAAAGTTTATTGAGCCAAGAAGAGCACATCACTGGATTTCTAAAGTCATTGCTCACTGTGTTATTATTTCCTCTAATGAAAAGGACTGATATTTATGTCCGCAACTGTATACGACATAGATAATGACCACAACTAACCAACATGGAAGGCACAGCTCATGAGGATAGTGAAGGGAAAAGCCTCCTGTAGATTTTTCACCAACCCTGCCCTTGTGATCTCAGGCAAGTGGCATCCTACATGCAATTAACATCCTTATGTTATTCACTCTACTCATTCCTGTTTGGTCTTCTGTGACACCATTCCCATACTGAGGCTTGCACTCAGTGAGAAATAAATAATTAAAAAATAAATGAGTCCACATACAGCTCACAGAAAATGCATAAAATGCAATTTTTTTACACCTTTGAGATTTATTACTGCCGGGTAATAATTGCCCCCCACCACCCTTAAATATGGCTGAATTTGTAGAGCACATGACTTTTTTTTTTTTTTTCCCAGCAGTCAAGACTGACTAGCAGGCAGGTGTGTGTGAACTGCACTGATGAAGAAAATTATCCCCTCCAAAATATATGCAGATGGTCAGGTTTGTGAGGTGGAACCACGATTCGATTTGGTTTGAATGGTGTGTGAACTGTTATCTGACCCAGTTCACTGGGCATACTGGTGATTATTCTACCACTTTCATAGCTTCTCCTTCCCTATTTTCTGAAGCCTACTTCACTCCATCCTTACGCAGGAAGAAAAGTTGGTATCAAGACGATGATAAGCACAGTCTTCTACCATCCAGCAGATGCCAAATTACTGTTTATAAAAACAGTACATGGAACAAACTGACATTGCAGGGACAACACTAATTTTTAAATATACAACATTCACAACAGAATATCAGAGTTTCAGCAAAAGGAACAGTATTCAGGAAAGCGGTTTCACAGTCAATATTACCGCAGGTTCAGCACAACTGGTATTCTCTTGGCATATGAATAAACAGCATAAGAATGTAAAACAGGCAGCTTGTCAATACATACTAGTACTACAACCAAGAGTTAATATCAAAGACTTACAAATGGGTTGCCTGCTATAAAATTTTTTAATACAACAGTATGGGTCAAATATAGTGCATAATCTCATTTTACTCCTTCAAAGCCTAAAGGCCCAGGCTATGCCACAGCAGTCCAAAGTTCTTAAGGATGAGAAACTGACCTTTGCCTCTGGCACAGTTTTACATGGAAGAGAAAGCTCCCATCACTTCTCAGAGTATACCTAAATTACTGTACAAAAAGCATGAGAATCTGACTCAAGTATCACTATAGACAGTTTGTTTTCAACTGAAAAAGATCTGTTACCCCCTTTTCAGCTAAGCTGATGGCCAAGGGTAGTCAGACTGAAAGAAACATTTGATTTGACTAATAACCAAGGAGACTTATTCCTATGTCACAGTTAAGGAACACCTAATTCCACACAACCACAACTTAATATTCAAGTTATAAGTGTGGTCTCAATACATCAGCTAAAAACAAACCAATTACAGACAGTGCAGACCATATTGCTTAAGTCAATGATTATGCTACCACAGTGCACCTTAAGTATATTTAATTTAGTAGAAAGTGGGTTACACAGAAAAGGAAGCAAATAGTAAACAAGTTTATTACCTTTACATGTAAACTTGTTCCGAAGATGAAATATTAAATTTTTAAAAATCACTTTGTACAGTGAATTATTCATTACTTCTTCAGTATAAAACATATTGTGACCAAAGTTTTTTCTACATGACACTGCTGCTATTTGTTACAATAAGGCAAGAAACAAGGGAAACACCCTGCGGTTAATTTTGATCCCGGGTGACTGCGTTGAGGTTTGGAGCTGAATTCTCGCCAGCTCAGCAGGCTTTCTAGCACCTATTCCTTCATCATTTATTCTGAAAACTAACCATCAATATTCTCCCTTGCGCTAGACACATCTCCTTAAAACTGATACAGATGGCATAAACAGCATAACAGAGAATATAAACATGCCATACGCAGAATTATACTGGTAAGGAAAAACTGCTATACAGCCACTTTACCCGACCAGAATACAGGCCTTCAAGCCAGATTCTTGCTGGGTTAGGAGGTTCTTGTACCTTTTCCTTACACTACTTCTTACTCTGACTTGGCTGAGTTTTGTTCTTTTGAAGTCTGCTTCATACAGTTCAATAGCAGAAAAAAGAATGATACTGCTCTATATCCTTTCCACAGCAGTTCTTTGTAAGCAGCATCATATTCAAGTGTTACTCTACAACCACAACTCAGCTTGAGACAAGGTGGCAGTTTTAGGCCAAGTTAAAATTTGGGAAGAGTACTGTAGTTTACTTCTGCACATGGCATGTTAATTATCTAGGAAATGTTATTTATGCATGCTACATCTTTATCAACAGAACACGCAATAGACATGGGAATAATGAACTGGAATATGTAAAATAAAGTTGCTAAGGAAGAGATGCTACAAAGCCCCCTTAGTTTGCAAGAATCCGACCTTTGAGCTTGTCAATATCGAGTTGTGAAACATGGGCACTTCCAACACAATACAGACAGAGGAAGACATTCTCACTACCACCTAAGTAACACAAGATTCAAAAACAGAAAACAAAAGAAAGATAAATATCTAACAGAACAGAGAAACAATACTGAAACCACTGCAGATACAGTAAAACAATTCATTATGCTTTAATTTTGGCAGTCTTACTCATATTCGTAATATCCCTTGATGTGCAAAAAATACAGAAAGTATAATACAGAAATAAACTATTGTGATGCTGCTGATACATGCAGAGTTCTAAAGACACAGGGCTGCATTTATCAGTTAAGAAGCTTAATATAATCTTTTTCTTACTAATTTATTTCTACACTGAGTCAAATAATATTTTCATGTATGTTATTACTGCAAACTATGTCAATACAGTAATAGAATGATATATATAACACACAAGAGAATATTAAGGAGTAGCATGTGTAATAAATCACTCCGAAAAAGGAGTTAATAAGCCTCCAACCTGACAGAGCTATGACCCAAAGTCCTACCTTGGTAAAGCTAGAGTATATTGTATTTAACGAGGTAACTTAACTCTACACCCCGGACTGGTCACCCACGGCAGAGAGAAACTACAGTCCATCCCAGATTACAATTACATGAAGTCCTTGTTATGTGCAAGAAGTGATTTTCAAAATAATTTTTTCCCTACAGGTGGTACAGTACATAAAGGGAAACTAGCAAATCAGCTTTACATGTAGCAATGAAACTTTAGCAGACATATTTTTTCAACTTTTCTGTGGACTTAATAGTAAAAAATGAATGCCAAAAAAGGCTACATATAATGAAGATTTACACTCAGCCATGATTTGCATCCTTCCACATCTACCTATACTTCCTCACATTAACTTCCATCACATGTATCTATAATTCTAATCTGCAACAGACTACAGACATAGGTGATGGAATCAGCATGAAGGAGTATGGGCAGGAGTGACATGGTGTGAGTCATGGTCAAGTGCTATTCTAATCTGGAATGGTCTATAACATCATAGAAAGATGGGCCGTAGTGCAGCTACATGAGATTTCAGAGGCTTTCTTTTTCAATAAGAGAAAGATAATGGAGAAAAACACCAAGAGCAGAGAAGGGATCCCAATTGTTTGACATTTCACCAAGCAGGTTTCTTCAGTTGTTTCTAAAGAAATCAGCTTATTGAAGCATCAAATGAACTCAGCTCTCTTCCCCGTACAGTATTTGGATTTTTCCTCCATGCTGTCGTAGCCTTTGTTGAATATCCTATCAAAGGAAGATAATATCGAACTTCAGACATAACCAGAAGTCGTACTGCTGGCCCCTGTTCCAAAACTCGAACATTCATTGAATTTCATGAGTATACATCATATTTTATTATTCAGGCTGTTTTAACCGCAATAAACATTCAACATTTTGATTGTCCAACCAAACATCAATACAAACTCTTGCGCCCTTAATAAATGCTTTGTAACACATTTAATAAACTGCTCCTTTACAACAGAAAACCAATATAAAATACATACTGCCATTTCAACTGCCATAAAAAGGAGCTACTCTGGGAAGCTGACACTTCCACTAGGTTGCACGGACATTATTAAAGATATTATTATCATTCATATAGTCTAATCTCTAAAGGATTCATTTCAGTAAAAAACATAGTGTTTAAACATTAACAATAATAAGGCCACTGTACTGTACATATTGAGAAAAGTTCCTATGATTTATGCAACAGATCACTCAGCTGCATTCATTTACATGAGAGGACTGAGTACTGCACTTTTTGTCTATGTACATTAGAGCATTGGTCAACAACAATGCACACCACTCCCTCCCACCAGCCCAAACTATCATGAGAGACCACTTACCCACATGCCAACCATTTCCTAAGTGGCAGACATCTAAAAATTTGCAGTCACATTATGCCAACCATTCTTTCAGGCAAATATATGTAGACATCTCAAAATTTGCAGTCACAGATGTCAACCACATCCTAACAGGCAGACATCTAAAAATTTGCAGTCACATAAGCCAACCACTCTACCAGGCAAATATATGCAGACATCTCAAAATTTGCTGTCACATAAGTCAACCATTTCCCAATCGGCAGACATCTTTGCAATCACACCCAGGGCAACATTCTCCTTGGTTTACTAAGCTTTCTAGGACCTCTTCCTCAGCAAGTTATTCTGCAAATTACATCTTACTGTTCTCTCAGATGTTATTTATGGTTCTAGAATATGAAGATGGACTGCATGAATAACATACGAGATTATTAACCCTTAAGCCCAGGGACATCTTTTGAATTTTATTATTGCCGAAAATTTCATTCAGCTTCGGACTGACCTTTTGAACTTAAGGGGGTAGATACAGCCTTAATATATCCCTTCAAAAAGGAAGTCCTTTCCTTAGCTGAATAAAATAATCTGGCAGCAGAAGAGTAAAATATAAAGGACATCACCCGATTCAAGAGGTTACTATGCCATATGCAAAAACAGCTGATAAAGAAAACTACTAGACAGCATCTAAACCCAAAAGAATACAGCCCCTATTTTCACTCCAAGCTACAGTATATACATTTTCATACACACTAAATTTTTTTCAGAGTTTACAAAAATTCTTTTCCTTACCAAAGTACAAACATCCATCTCTTTCTGTCACACCTCTATCGACAAACATACATCCTTTTACTAAAAATGAATAATCCAAACAACAATAATAATAATAATAATAATAAAAAGTTGTACAGCAAGTCTTCATTATATGCTGATGATGTTTCCCAAAATATGACAACATTTTCCATACACCTAATACTGTGAACTATGGGTATGTGGCAATCAGCTTCATAGGTAGCAATTGTAGTTTAACAGACAATTTTTCTGCATATTACTGAAGATGTAAATGCATAAAAGAACATCAGGAAAGGAAATATAGTAAGAACACTTTCTATACTCTGCATATTACTTACAGATGAGCAAAAGCCTGATTATGCTGCTCTTCCTTTAGTGTTCTTTTCTGGCTTTAGCCTACTTCCTCAGTTACTTTATTAAGCAACAGCCTATTAAAGTTACACAACTTACTAGAAAGCAAATTTGCCAATTTTTCCTACATTACACTACAGTATTTACTGTACAGATAAAGCTGTGATATTTTCAAATGCATCCTTCACTTACAACGAGGACTGCCTGTATATCCCAAGGTAGGTGGCAACCATGAGTTTAAAGCTGCTGGTGAGGGATAGAGGACAACAGGTCGCATTGAAACACTTTTTGGTGCCATGCATTTGCTCTGCTTGACGAACAGGTATGGATAATGGTGAATGGTAACAGCCAATCCCATATTACCCAATTTGAGGTCTACAGGCTAGGCTGCCATAGTCCAGTATATTTATGGGTAGATGACCAACTTCCTTCCCTTGGTGGCATTATATGACTGAAAAACCATCAGCCACGTTATGGGGATTGAACTTTTACATGGCTGTCATTCCACCTGGGTCACTTGATCCACTGGACCACCAGGCACCTTATAGATAATGGGTACTATATAAAACACATCAATGTAACACACAGCTTCTAGCAAGAGAATTGAGTGTGTCCTGTTTGTCAAATGGGAGAGTAAACACTTGGAACCATTTCACTGATACGACTCACAGCGTATTATTTGGGGGTTTGGGGGTCGGCTTGGCAGAGCAGAATACTTGGATCGCATAACAGAGAACTAAATACTCAACAAAAGGCTAAACGCACATCTAAGACTTTGTAGGTAACTATGTTTATTATGCTCACATGAAGAAGAGTATCATATACTGTAATACTAGCTAAGCATACAAGTGTACTCAGCCAGGCATAAAGTCTGAATGCATGTTTAACCTTGAGATAAGTACAGTGTCTTCTGTATTAACCCATTCAGTATGATGTCATCTTACCCTGCTTTTTCTTGCTATTTCTGCATGATTTTAAACAGCACGAGAGGCTTCTTAAATTGGAAGTGTTAGACGTAAGCTTCTTTAACCTCTTTCCTACAAAAATCTTATGCTGAATAAAATCATCTGGATATAACATGAAGAAACTAAAATAAGACTTCACTTTAGTGAAAGGGATAATCGAAGGCCCAATTCAGCAGGTCACGGCACGTAGGGCAGGAAGCAAGTATACTCAGTGGGGGCAGAATGAATTTTTAAAGTGCACAGATTTTTATAACTTTACTACAACCAATGCAATATGAGCATGATAACTGTTCAACACCCTCTCTTACAATGGCACCAGGTGCTGGAGATGGATGCCTTCATGTGGTGGCACAAATATCACTGGGCAACTCCACTGCCCAGTAATACAAATGTCCCTACATTCCCTCCCTATCCCCAAAAGGAGAAAGGGCCTCTGACTGCAGGAGATTGGCAGCTTCACCCTGCAGTCCACCAGATTCACATTCATATGAGCCTGGGGCCACAACATCAACACTGGCAACATGTCACCAACACAACAACACTCCACCACAATCTATTTGCCATTTTAATTCCAAGTTGACAGAAAAAGGGTCATCATTTTCAATGCTAATATAAAAACAGATTTCATCATGAAAGGGAAAAATGTGCAACTGGATCTGATAAAGAAAAACTGAGAACAACCCACTCCACAAAAAAAAAAATACTTGTGGCAATCCATAAATAGTCTAAAAGCTACAGTCATACAGAACTGCTTAATCACCGGGTAATTCTTTGACAATTTCTGCCACAAAGTAAGACTGAGCTTGGCCTTCATGTCCAGACAATCACATTAATACCAGTCAGGGTCTACTCTCCTTATCAATAAATATTACTTCTCTATAACTGCGTACTTTTTACGTCATAGTTACAAAGTCATACAAAATATTATACTGTAATCCTCATCTCCCATCCCATCAGTATTTTCCAAGTTTTGCCTACTATCACAGAAAGTTATTTTTAAAGCACCAATAAAAGTCTAGTGTGCTGCATCTATTAAAAAAATTGGAACTTCATAATCAATGTGCAAAAGGGCTGAAATTTTATACTTATTTACTAAAAACAAAATTTAACTAATACACTTAGTCAAATCAAGGAACGTGAAGCCCATTTGCAGGTAACAATATTAAAGTACCGTACAGTATATATGTTCATATGTAAATATATATTTAAAGTGAATAAAAATAAGTTCCATGTAACTGACATACATATATATATACAGTATATATACCATATATGTTTATATATAAATGTATATATAAGCTACATCTACATAACAGGTCATGGACAATGGGAGGAATCTACTATCCTGGAAGAAGGCCTTGCTTGCAGTTGGACGTTTACTTGGAAGCTTTGTGCACGTGACCTGCTGTCTCCACTACCTTCCGCTCACCACTAGAATCCATGCTGCATAATTCTCGGTGATGTGTTTGCACTGGCTAACAATACAGCCACTAGACTACCTGCCCATTCCCGCTTCAGAAACAATTAGTAGCCCCAATCACCCTACAGAACCCAGCATCAACGGTGTGACAGCTATTCTAACAGAATAATGAAGAAATTAAGCAAGGATGGAGGTTAGGCATTACTGAGGTATCCTAATAACCTAAAATGAATATCAAAACAAAGACAGCAGAGTGTCCACCGTCGATAAAGATGGGAAATAAAAATACGGGAAAACTCGGCATTGGCACACAAAATCTGTTTTGTTCAGAATGTGGTAAAGCACACAAACTATGCCACTAAATCTTAGGTAAAAATTATTAAAATAGCAGCTGCATAACATCATACAGTTGAGGGTATGAGTGCTATAATATACAGCAGTCCATGATATGATGACACTGAGTGGGAGTCTCATCTTGGCACTTGTCTAATTAAATCCTGCTGAGCAGACTGTCCAGCACAAACAAGAACATTATCCATCACATACAAAGAGCATTTGATGCTTATATCCAATAAAATACAAGGGTGGGCATGGCTAGGTATGCTTCACATGTAGGATGCAGACTGTCTGTACCACTGGCTGTCACCTGAACCCATATTCTCATCAGTTAAGGAGGCTCCCTAGCCCCTCATCCTTACCAGTTTATTTCTGTATATGGCACATTAATATTATCTTGTATGTTATCTATGCAATCTAGTCAATATCAATCATCATTAACATGCAAGAGAATAGTAAAGTGTAGGATGCAAAATAAATAACTAAGAAAGAGGTGTAGGAAAGCCTATTACTCTGACCAAAATATGGGCTCTAATCACTAGTCGTACCCAAACAGGGGCCACTCATGGTCACCCAAATGAGAACTTCAGTCCTTTTTTCTTCAATGAAGTTCCCGACTAGCTCCAGACCTTACTGGCTGTTTAAACCACCAATCAGTCCTCCCCAAGGCCTGGGTCTGTGGCTGTATTACTTGGGTAGCAGCATCAGTTTACTTTTTAGGTCCAAAAAACCAATGCACTACAGGAGTCGCACGCCCTGAGTACCCTGAAGGACAAGAGGGAGGCTATGTTGAGGGTGGAGGGTGGGTGTGGGTGGGGGTAGGGGGCTTGGGAAGCTGGATAGGTGGGCTATGGTTGCAGTGGTGGTGGCCCAGAGAGGGGTGAGGAAGGTGGGGGGCTCCGAGAGAACTCACTTCACCATCACGTCAGTCTCTACCAGCGAGTCCTGCCCAGTCATAGTTCCCTGCCCTCATGATGGCCCATCCTTGCCCTCCTCATAGTCCTTCTGGTCCTGCTGTTGCTGAGTAATATGCGGTGATGGAGACTGCTGAACTTGCGTCATGGGTCCCTGGGTAATTTGTGGGAGATTTCCTTGCTGTGCTTGTGGGGACTGCTGGGAGTTGAGTGGGTTGTTGCAGTTACGTAGGACACTGTATACGCTGTCCACCTTACTCAGGGTCTCCAAGAATGGCACCAGGTCCATTAGCTCTGAGTCACTCATATCGTCAAACCACGATGACACAGGCACCTGCAAATAATAACGCACATTACAGGACCCACCACTCAAGCTGTTTTAAATTACCTACGTACTAATGTAAGTTATTTCATTAACTAACATAACCTTTGATTTAACGATGATAATGTACAACAAAAAAATGTCAATACAGTACATACAGTGTTTGTAAGTAAAATATTTAGGTACAAGTAAATAGTCTGTCAACACTGTCAATCATACCCTGCTTCCCATCTTTCTGAAGTGGTGGAAAGACCTTGAGCACAGCTCTTTGACCTCTTTTAAGACATAACAAAATTAAACAAAGTTCATTAAGTCATCATCAACACCATTAGCCTATGAGTAACACAGAGATAGAAGGCAGATGATGCTGTGAAAGCCTTGATACTAATTTGAGGTCTGAGTTTTATTGTTGTTTTTGATCAACCTCAGTCTCTCTGGCCGAACAGCCCATCAATCGTAGGCAAGCAACCTCCTTGCAAGGCCATCCCATACAGTAAACTGATGATCACTTGTGGCTGAAAAATGTGGAGGCTTGGTTCCTGCGTGGATGCTGCATTTGAATCTCTCCACCCAGTTAGCAGGGATACTGTACCATTCACCTCTTCACCCTGTAATTTGGTTCCATGAGTGTGAAGCGCACAAGCCAAGTGCATGAAGGTGTGTTAGTGCCCCTCAAAATGCATGAATGAGAGACTCTGGTATGTCATGAGAAAAGAAAGTCAGAGTATAAGCAGAATTATTGAGGAATGACACTTGGTTCAGCTTCCATTCCATCAGAAAACAGCATGGCGAACACCACTATGGAAATTCATAAGAGGAAGCATGACATTTTATATATTTATGTATGTAAGAGAGTGTGTAAAATCGATAGGATAGGGGGGGGCAGGGAAGTGACTTGCAAATGATGCAGAGTAAGAAGGTCTGCTGATAACTGGGTTGAAGAGTTCATTTAGGAGGTCATATGGAGAGAATGGTGGTAAACTAGGTGGTGAACATGGTTCATGTGAGTCTCAAAGTGGAACATGAATGCATAAGGTAACTGAGTGTGTAAGAAAGCAAGGTATGGCAACTGATGATGCTAGAAGACTGACAGGATATCAGGGTGACTGGATGAATTGTGCATGGGTGAACACATCGTACGACAAGAGTTTGGTACACCTTTCAACCTAAAAGCTGGCAGATTAACTATCTGGCAAGTGAAGTACATCTATGAAGAAAAGTACAAAAAAAAAATAAGTGCAGATAGTTAGGCGTGGAAGGTGGTGCCAGGAGTTCAGAGGCCTGAAAGACGTGTGAATGGTTGTTAGCCTGAATAAAACAAAATAAGACAGATGTCTGCAAGCTTACTGGGTTAACAAGCATCTCACGCAACACAGCAGCATCCCAATCATCAACAACAAAGCACTCAGAGAGCACATACCTCTGCCAATGCTAATCAAACTTATTACTTTACTGTTGTAATTCCTCTCTCCTACCAGACAATACTTTTATAGTCTCACATAATAAAGTAATTCTACATCTTAAGCCTGCCATTTTACACAATCTCAGAAAGCACATACCTCCACCAATGCCCCCAT
>JAGKTI010026613.1:0-13532 GCA_018397915.1 Birgus latro | reverse complement strand
TGTGTGTGTGTGTGTGTGTGTGTGTGTGTGTGTGTGTGTGTGTGTGTGTGTGTGTGGAGAGGAATTGACCTGTATGCGGTCAGTCTGACCCGCTCATCTGATCCATCCCTCGCTGACTCAGTCACCCAAGAGTGTGGCAGCTTTGGAAAGCAACATTGCCAAGTCTTGCAGTATTTATAAAATGTCATTGTTATTATTAAAAAAAAAGACATTTATAATACTATATAGCCATAATAAAGAATTAAATATATATATACTGTAAATAAATTTCATTTAGAAGTAGTAAATAGCTGAATAATTGAGACAGAGGTGTTTGTTGGTATAGACTTGACAACGCCACAGGAGGGTTAATTCCCATGAGGGGCAACGCCCAAACGATCCCGACATTTTGGGCGGACTGTAGGTGTATGTATATTCTGGCAATGGCCTAATAACTTTATTCAATTCTGGAAATGCCACTCAGTCTGAATGGTTTATTAGTATGGTAGAAGGGAATACTAATATTGGTGGTAGTAGTAGTAGTAATAGCAGTAGTTATAGCCTCAGGGTCATCTGAAATGTGAACTAAGCACACTGCTGGCTGAGGTTGCCCACCATCATTCTTTTTGGGAACTGGGAGGTTGTTGAGGGGCATTTGTATTAATAGGCAGCAGAGACTTCTAGTTTTATCAGTGCCATAACATGAAAGTAACCTTCTTCACCACCAAGGAAGGAATAGGTGATCAGGGTAACTGAGAAGGAAGATTGAGGCTAAACGAGAAATTAGTGGCATATGTATAGATTACCAGAGATAACTTTATTTTGTTTTTAATTACCCATAGATTTTCTGCCATTATTTATTGTTCTTACTGTTGTTGCCCCAGCTTTTCTTTTGTGTTTAGTTATGCATTGATTTTATGCCATTCTTTGTTATTTTTGTTGTTGTTGCCCCAGCTTCAGCTGAATATGAACCAGTGGATAGCAGGGTGAAGTTGTCCTTCTCCTACAGTCTGCTATCCTCCACATGAAGTTGTTCCTCGTTAGCAACATTGTTTAATATATATATTTACATTTTCTTCCTCCAGTTTGAAAGCAACGAGAGCCAAAGTGTGGAAGGCACGGACAGAATCACCTCTCTTTGATTGCAAGACATATGCCCGCAACCTTGAGCGTCTCTTTAAGCGCATGTGGGAAAAGCACGCTGGGGGAGAGAAGCCAGATCACGTCACTGAGTGGTAAACAGAGCACTCCAGCCAACAGAGAAAAGAATGCATCATTATTTATTTCAGTTTCATCCTGATTGATTGTGTATGAGCTGCAAGTTAAATGTGTGAATGAGGTCATTTTGTGTCATCATAATTGCTCATTTATTATTGCTTGATCAGCTGTTACATCAGACTTTAATTTTTATACATTGACTTTTAGGAAATGTTTGATTTTGCCTTGCTTTCATTAGGTCATCGCATTTAAGAGTAACTTTAATTCGGAGAAATGTGAAGTTGGGGAAACTTCAATGTGATAGTTGCTCTTTCAAACCCTTGCCATAATAATAGTAATTATTATATAAAGAATGGGTGACAGGAACAGGTATGAGGATTAGACAAATTTTTTGCCTCAGGTGTTTCCAGTGTATTTTTATTACAGTGACCCTATAAATTTTAATGATTTATATTTACCTGTCGGGTACTACAGTGAGAGTGGTACGGGGTCAGAAGCTGAATAGTTGGCCTTGCACAGCCCTCCCAGATGGTGGGGTCCTCTACACAACTAAAGTCTGTTCCCTAGGGTAGGCTAGACCCATTAGCCTTTCATGGCAGCTAGCCAAGAAGGGGAGAGGGGGGGGGGAATTAGGGTTGATGTTAATAGCCATATGTATACTCAGTCAGAAGTGTATGGGAACTTGGAAGATACAAAACCAAAAGGACAATGTGGATTGTATTGCACACTTAGGTGAAATAATGATTCTTTCCCCCGAGCAGCTAATATTTTAGTGTCTCACTGTTCCTCACATCAGTGAAGCCCACAGAGCTTAACACAGGGTCACAGATAAAATAATGTTATCCTCACTTGTGTTCCTGGCAGGCAAAGTCTCATTCGCTCACACTCAGTTACTTGAATGATTTCCTGGCCAGTTACTGATGTTCGTCGTAGTGGATGTCACATTGTATCGGAAAATGGGGGGAAAAAAAAATCTTAATATACAAGTGAGTGTTGCGCCATTGTGGATCTCTACATGGTATGTTTGGTATATATATGTGTACAGTTGGGTAGCATTGGCATGACTTGCATGTGACTGTAATGTCTGGAGAGGTCAGTTACTGGAAAATTAAGATAGCAGTAGATGCCTGTTGTTTGTATATAATTCTTTCTCTCTAGGCTTAGGTAAACATCAGAGACCCTATAGCAAAAGACATTGAACAGCTTTACCATTTTTTCTTCCCATTAGCTCACTGTCTTGCTGAGGTCTGATTTTAAAATAATGGGAAGTTGCTTGAGGCTGATGGAAATGGTAATATCTGAGTAAGAACTAATGAAAATGGCCTGATCTTGTTCTGCCATAGTGCTGGTGTAGTTAATGACCAATGACCTGGTTGGTTAAATTTTCTGTAATAGTTTTGGCATTTGAATTGCACGAGCAGTACAGAAGAGTGTTCTTAACTATGTCTCTGAATATAAGGCAGATTGAGTGTATGGAAGCCGTCGTGGATAAGTCCGGCATTCTCAGTACAGTGTAGCTATTCACTTGTGTATAATTTCGTACATACAACACAACTTTTACTATTTATTGGTACCATAGGCCCTACAGATACCAGTGTGTTTTGAGCTGATCACAAGTAGTTCAGGGAAATGTTAGATGTGCAGTGCGTCCCTAAGTGTGAGGCCGGGGGGGTGCTAGGTTTATGATGGAAGAGTTGAGAGGTAGGATGGGATTGGAGTGTATTGGTGTTACGATGAGTAGAGGTAGATTGAGGTGGTTTGGGCATGTGGAGAGGATGGGGGATGATAATTAGGTGCAGAAAGTGAGAAGTGTTTTAGGAGTAGGGTTACGAGAGGTAGACCGAAAAGGCCTGGGACGAGGTCATTGAGTGTGACGCAGGGATAGGTGACTGAATAGGGAAACTGCCGGAGATCGAGCAGCAGGGAGAGGCGCCATCAGGTGACCAAGGTCGACACATGCAAGTTTGTTGGAGCCTTCAAAAACGTAACGAAATAAAGTGGTCCAGAATGCCACATGAAATGTTCTTTAAGGATAGCATTTCCTTTTGTTGCATCATATGACTTGATAAGTTCTAAGATATGCATCAAATCGGCATCCATAAACAGTGTTACCACATCAAAGTCAAAATTAGTATTTAACAGATGCTAGACTTTCCAAACATGGTACTCAAGCATCAATAGTGTCTTCAATTTTCCTGTCATAATCCAGACGTCTGAGGTGATCTTCCTGTTAGTACTGTAATGCAAACTGGATGGTTCTAACTTTATATCTCAGCCAGATAATCAAACCAATACCCCAAATGTTGAAGTTGTTCAGTCTTCTGCTACAGAGCCTCATAGTCAACATGAAAGGCTCAGGATTTTTTCAATGTTACTGCTTTTTCAATATAAGGATGTAAACATTATGGAGAGGCACAGTTCTGTACATATATTTTTCCTTTTCTTTTTTGATGAATATATGTTATGCCTGGTTGCTCATAGGATGTTGAGGATGTCAGTAAGATGTTTGTATGATTGAAACTCACTACCCCTCTTCCCCTCACTCCACCCTGCTCACTAATTGTGTAATGATCATTCTAGTGAAATTATTTTTGAATCATGCTTTCAGAGTGTTTTGCCTTTGTCAGATTGACCTTGGTTATTGAAAAGTTGTGATTCTTATAATAATCAGTGTGCATTTGAAACATCCTTAGAAATCATCCTTATGTCATTTTAGTTTAATGGATTGAAAAGTGTTGCCCTTTATGCATTTGTGAATGGGGAGATTTTCTGAAGCCATATATAAATCACTTATGTATCAATATGTGCTGTATATTTATGCTTATACAGTTGAGTTTCTTTCCAGTTTTAGTTGAAGATACTTGGATATCAGTCATTGTTATATTAGTTTTGGATTGCACTTGGGACTGAAATGGCATGATTTTCCACTCATGTTGCGCTGGCTTGACTCGCTGATATTCAGGCTTTTGTACAGTGTGGTGGCATTTGTGATGAGGAGTGGAATAACAAGTATATTATCTCTTCTGTGGTTGAATTTATCCTTTACCGAGTAGGTGGAATTGTGTATAGTACCAGGGGTTGTGTTTCTAGTTGGCTTCAGAGATTCCATACTGTCTCGTCCTCAATAATTGTTACATGCACCATAATACAGTAATCTTATTTGTTGCTGATGCAGACTTTGATTTTAAACAGATGTGTGTTACTTACAAGGGGAATGCAAGATAGAAAGTAAATTGGTAAGGAAGAGGCACTGAGAAGTTATATACACTTATTAGTATACACTTTTGTATTCCAGCGTATTATGAGGCAATGCCATACCACAATCGTATAATGTATGCCTGACTCTGTTCATTGTATTGTGATTGCATGTCTAAAAATTCATTTGCGCTACAGTGCATTTAGTGAAGTTTGTAATGAAACATGATATTCCAATACATGCACATGTTCAAATATTTACGCATAAGGGCATTTGGTTTGGCATAACACAGTTATCTGCCGGCATTCATTTGAAGATTTTTTTTAAATTTCCCCATGTATTATTATTAAACCTTGAGTTGGTTGTTAATATTTAGGTCTTGCTTATTTTGTACAGGAAGGGCGTGTTTATTTCCATGTATAGATTTTGCTTTCTACAAATAAACTTAAAAACAAGTCTGTGTGTTTGTGATTGACCTGGTTACCCAATATAATTTATTTTTTTGAGTTGAAACGAGGATAAGGAAGGTAATAATAATGACTAATATGATTGGTTTTGAACTGCAAAGGAGTTAGGTAATCTTATAATAAGTGTGTCTGTCTGGTAAGGCTATGTGGACAAAAGATGGTGATGGTTGCAGACCCAGGTTCATCAGGATGTCAACACATGGACTATAGCTAAAGTTGCCCATCTGCCGTCCTTCACCTTCATTTTCAGGAGAGAGGGAGGTTCATATAAGTAGGCTGCTGTCAGCCACTGGTGTAATGGATAATGAATGAAAGTGGGAGGAAGTGTGTTTGTCCAACAAGGTGGATGAATATGGTTACGGCGTGAGAGTAAGGTGTGGATGTTGAGGCTAAGGAAATGACTGACTGTTGAATTAAGTTCAGAAGGGTACACAAAGATTTAGTACCATTTATGAAGGTGAACTCAGACTGCTGTAGGTGATACAAAGAAAAATCCCCAAATGGTGGGGGACGGCGACATGGAGGCTATTGTTTGTGGCCACCCCTTAGGGGAGTAAGGCCTATGGCAATAGAGTTAGGTGATTGGGACGCTTAGGTGGAGCAAGGAATTTGAGGGGCTTGAATATTTGTCTCACTTCATTTGGAATTCTGTTGAGACCTAGTTCTCCCACTTTCACATACGTTCTCTGTCCGGCCTCACGCCATCTTTCGGTGAGAGGTCAGGATAATGACTGATTTATTATTATTATTATTATTAATGCAGTTGCTTTTCCTGAAAAAAGTTGTTGATACTTTCATGCTTCGACTTTGTACAAAGGAAAATGAATTACAGTTATGCAGGAAACAATTTCGGTATCGTTAAGTCAGGCAGGTATTTCATTCCACGATTCCAGAAACTGAATGCCAAACATGTTCCCTCATCAAAATTCTGGGTCTTTATTGTGGACTGCGATTTCCACGATTCATTCGACCATTGACATATACTCAATTCATGACTGTAACCTGAAGTAAAAACGAACAGCATATCCAAACAAGTAAAAACAAACAGCATATCCAAACATATATGTTCCTGCAGAGTAACGCAGCTTAGTGGCAAAAGACCATGCTACATAGCACTACTTCATGACGATCAATGATCTACAGTATTGTTAAAACATTCACATTGAGGTGACAATTTCAGGTGAAGAAAACAGGATAAAAGTGTTAGTATTACAAAGGTTATAGCTACTAATGAGAGGAAAGAGGACGACAGTTGAACTCATTTCTTGACAAATTAGAGGAAAATCAGAGCGTACCCACTGAGCTCTATGGGCAGAACCCAATTAAAGGCATAGAATGTACGAGAACGTTTATTATCACCTAAATGAATAGGTGAATTCCGCGCCTTGCTTTAAATTTTTTATGAAGAAAGTTAACTCAGTATAAAAAGAGCAATCACTGACAGCGAGCTAGAATGGCATAAGTGAAGGCTAGCAGGCGGTGATTTACTTTACAGCACTGACATCAGGTGTTTATTAAGCAGACATTAGGAAAAAATATATTGCACACTTTATGCCAAAAGAACGTCCATCGGTACTCACCACGAACGCCGACTCCGACAAAGACCAATCAGAGACAGCCAACTCTACGCGAGCACCGATACTTTCCACTCGCTCACTGGCTGGGGTCCCGGCGTGGTCTCCTTCCATTGGCTCACACGGGGAACCACGCCCACTTAAGGGAGGGGCCAAGTCGTTTCCTTTAACTCCACCACAACATCAGCCAGTTGTAGTGGAGACTCACGGTAGAGGGTCGATAGAAAATTAGACAAGCAAAATAATGTTGCAGACCAGACATAAGTTATTTGTATTACTTCTCGGCCTCCTTTTCTTGGGTAAGATAAATAACATTTCTGTCATTTTTTAAAACGTATTTAGCGATTAAATTATTGTTTTCCTTCCACTAGCTTGGTATGACGATGATGGCGTGGTGCCGATTACTTTATTCCTGTGGAATGCCCCGATTGTCAGAGGCAGTAATTGTAGGGTTTTTATCGGTAGTGATTGGACGATGTTTGATAGTGATCGAGGTAAGTGTAGTATGTCTGATGTGCCCTATAATTAAGAAATATTTTAAGAACATGCACCACGAAAGAAGTATAGATTACCTAATTAAAGCAGAATGTGCCATAAAATTCCTTTATCAAATGGCTCGCTGAAATCTTCTCCATCACTGTGCCCAGAAGCACTGAAATGTCATTAGATAATTTAGCAAAGATTATCGGATCTTAGTTGATAAAAGAGCAAGACTACTTTAAATGTTTTTTAATTAGTTTATTAATATTAGTATAAAAAATGTTTCTTAGAATACTATAGTACATTCCTACAAAGGAAACATTTTAGTCCCATTTTCCAGGTAGGAGTACTGTATGGGAAGCACAGTACAGAACAGGAGGCCTATTGGCCCATGAGGAGGTCCCATTAGGTAAAAAAGCTACTGTAATTCTGCAGTATCTTGTGTTAAAAAAAAAAAAAGGGGGGGTGGGAGGTGGAAAAGTTAGTTCCATCTTAGGTTTAATGTATCGTTAAGGAACAAAATGTTGGAATGTAGTCAGAATTATAATGAAAAATGTAGTTTTAAAGTATAGGAGGTTTTAATTACTAGTAAATATTGAAATTGTCTCCTTGTAGTTTATCTGGTAAGTTCTTGGTTTGGCCTGTAGTTGGGCTAGTTATTTCCAGTTATATTTGTCACCTTTACAAACATGTCATCTGTCAGGTCAGTAACAGAAATAGCACTCTAAAATACATAAATGTTCCACCTGTGCTGTAGGGTTTGTCCTTGCCATTGTGCACATTCTTACTGATGTAACTGGAGGCTTTGTCCCCTAAGACTCCCTCCCCCCCAGCCCTTGTAATCATCCCAGTGCTTAACTAATTAACTATGTAAGAAACATGTACATTTTAGATATTGAGGGCATGCATGTCTAGTGATGAGTGAATCCAGTTGCACATTAAGAGTGCTGTACCTGTTACTGTTGATTTGATAAAAGTATCAAGTGCTTCTGCTGGTAAGAGCTGATTGTAGAACACAGAATGATGAGCTGAAATAAGGATATCAGTTATTTCCCTTAGACAATAACCATGTTATGATGTATGGGTTTTTCAACACAGTGGCAGTTGTTTGCAAGCCGGGAGTCATTTCTGTACCCAGTCCCACTCCCATATCCCAGGACTTGACGTGCTGAAATTCATTCCACGACATCCGTGATTTGCCTTTGCTTTCTTTCCTCCATATTAATACTTGACTGCTCAGCCACTCACCATCCCCATTCTCTCAACAGTTTACTTTACTTATTTTAGATATCTCCTAGTTCACAGTGGTATTCACACTGTCACCCATGTCAGTCTTCTTATTTTTGTGCATTCCAGTCAACTTGTATTTTCAGTGGCAAAGTCTCACTGTTGTATGGTATAAAACTTGAGTAACCTTAGCACAAGAGCTCCTTCGTTGTAAGGATGAAAGTTCCCTAAATCTCATCCATCTACTAGTATAAGTGAAACTCGGCTCGTGCATTTAACAGGAGGCTGTAAATATAGTTGTGGATATTGTGTTTTCCAAGCTTGTAGCTCTAGATTTGAATTGTTGTTGGCAGACTTAAATTGTGTGGGTTAGATGACCATAGTGTACCACTGAACACAAACAAATGCTGTACAGTAAGTTTTAGTTACCGGTATGCGTTCTGTAGCCACAAAATGTAAGCAAGAGAACATCTGTTTGTGCCTTAGTAGTATCTTCATCATTCATTCTTTTAGCCTGAGATATTTTCATACTTGTGAAAGTCAGGAGGGTAACAAAACCTGCTTATTTTTGTAGGTTTGGAGCCTGCATACAGAACATGATGTAGGGGGTGAGGACATTTTTTATACTTTAAAAATTTTGTAAATGCATTAGCTTTAATTTGTTTTGGTAAATGTTTTTAAGTTTGTAGTAGGTTGTGAAAGGTTTTGTTGACACGTTTTATTTCCAGCGGGAGGAGTTTGGGGTGATGATGCAGCGACGGTGGATGCCGACCTTGGGGCAGGGAAGGAAGGTTCCAGAACAGATGATAATGCTGTGGCTCGTGAGGAAGAGGCAATCAAGCTGGATGGATTGAATGTAGCACAGGTAGAATAACTGTTTACTCTAAGTTAAGCTTATAGATTGTGGCAATATATTTTAATTTTCTGACTGTAATCTAAAATTTACCAGACTTTAAAAGCTTGCCTAGTTCAACCTTACTAGTTCCAAAGCTTGAGAGCTTGATCGACTTTGATTACCAGGGGCTTCCATCTCTCTTGTGATGTACCTTATTTTGCGGCATATAAGACGCTGCAGTGTGAAAGACACACCCTACCTCTGGAAGGGCATTTTTTAGAAAAAAAAAATGGGTCTTGTCAAAGACTGCGGAAAGGTTGCTTGATATGAGTAGTTTTAACTCAGATTCACCGTTCAGAATCTTTATTCATTACTGTTGATCAGTCATTGGTTCTTTATTTTTGTGTAAAAGAACAGTACAAGAAAAGAAACCACAGCCTCTTCCTTACAAAAAAGTACTTTGTTCCATGACTACATGTTGACACTGTTTATGACCTGTCCGATTTTTCGTACAATACTTTGAGAATTAATGTTAATCTCCATTAAAGTATAATTAATGTATCAGCATAGAGATAAATATTTTTCTTGAAATGAAAACGTTTTTTCATTCAAGAAAATATAAAGGCCATTAAAAGTAGAAATACACTTTATCTCAATCAGTTGCTTGTTTGTATACTAAAATCACAAACAGAAAATTTTTCTAAGTCATTTGAGCCTGCAGGCAAACCCTGATATGATACCCCTGTATGTGATACCCCCAGAAGAGTAATGGGGGCAGAAACACCATTTTACCCCACCTCTTATAGTCCTACCCTCGATTTTGTGATACATTTTGATTTTTTTATTTACAGATTTTTATATTTTAGACTTAAATTTTGTGCTTAGGTTGATTTATAAACTGTTTTTAGTCTTAATGTGTTTGTCATTGGTGGAGTGAATTATTTGGGGTATGGATTCTTGCCCATCATACGAGGTACAAAATAGTTTGGACAGCTAGGGGACTCGACAAAGAATATTTCGTGTTTGACCATTGAACATCTATCATGGAATACATAATAATAATAATGAAAGCCTTAAAGAGGAAATATTTCATGCGTAGATGAAAACTGTGACTGATAAATTGTATTTGGGCTGTTCAAGGAAGAATGCTTTGAAAATAAAAAGGAATTTTAAAATTGTCTACCTATCTATTGCCAGACACCATAATCCCATAAGGGGTGGCCATTTGACTGTGAGTTATTTGTTGTACAGGGGTTGGAAAATAAAAAAAAATAGTCGACGTCAGCAACCAGGGCCCGGATGCACAAACGGCCTTAAGGCTACACAGGGCTTTAAGTCGGGTAGTTTAAGGCCATATGTCGCTAAGACCCGTGCATGAAGCACCTACAGGAGGGTAAGCTGCGATAAGGCCGCCTCAGCCGCTGAGGCTGGGTTGGAGCAGCTTTACCGCATGGAGACCCGTAAATAAAGTACAGTAACTCCGATTTAATATTCTCCGTAGCACAAACCGGACCAAACTTATTGTTTATCGCGGGATGGAATTGATGGTTGCCTGTGAACTAAATCGTGCTTTGCGAAGGGAATGGAGTTTTCTTGGATCCACTGAACCCCCTTAACATAAATGAACATGCATCGAGACAATATCGTCTCCCCAGGAGCGAATTCCTTCGTTTAACAGAACTTGAGCCTCGTATTGGGAGTGTCACTCTACACTCCCATGCCATTCTTGCCTACACAACAATTTTTGGCAACCTAGAGGTTCTACGGTAGTGGGAATTTTCAGTGTGTTGTTGGAGATACCCGTGGTATTCATCAGTTAAATGATTCCAAGGTGATAACACGTGTGACAGATGCTTTATATAGAAAAGGACTTAGAAAAATAATGCCCAGTGGTTTGCTGAGAAGGACAGAGACTAGAGGGTTTCCACAGAATAAAAAAAATTACTAAAGTGCTTGTGTCCCCATGGAGAGGGAGGGAGAGAATACATCCCCAATATCCCTGCTTGTATGAGGCAACTAAAAGGGGCCTTTTTGTCTCCAGTCTCTCTTTCCTTACTGTCCTGTCCTACCTCTTTTCTTTGTTTGCATGTTTCTTATGGCCTTTATTTTCCCTCTACTTCTATTTTTTGCCACGCAACCATATCATGAACTGGTGAAAATTCTTCATTATTCCTAACTTCTTAAAGTGCTTGGAGCAATGGATTGAACCCTCATACCAATTAAGGCCCCAGATCATGAAGAACATGTATTTGTCAGTTGCAAAAGGTTCCATTCACAGGATGGGCAAGTTGTTCGTGACAGCAACTAAATGATAATGAGCTGTAATTGCAAATATCCCGGCAGCACTCGCGCTGCTTATATCTAGGCTAATTCTAACCTCTACCAGAGGTTTGAACCAAGGTGTCTATTGTGACAGTTTTCTGCTAGGTAACTTTGGTTGCTGATTACTTTGTGTGAAGTCAGACAATGGTTAGGTAAAACATAAGTTCCCATTCATATAGCTATTATGTTTCTTTAATCCTAAACCCTTTCATCTTACTAATGTTTTAATGGCTGTGTTAGTGTAAAGCTCTTCATCACTAATATTGGGATGTCTTTTCATTGCACCCGACATTGTTTTCAATTAATTACCAGCACTTCACGTGCTTATCCTTGACTGTTGTGTAAATGTTACTGGCACTGTGTGAAAATAAGGTACTGTATAGAATGCACATGTATTTTATAAAATGTCAAGCATTTTTTGGCAAAGTATAAATTAACCATATTTCATTCTGACTTTATAATTATATTTTACCTAGGGATTTTAATAGAATGCCTAGGTTTTCTGTAGAATTGCTAGCATTTTTATGACAAAGTATAATAATAAACAACCGAGGGTTAGGCTGGGATATCTAGGTTGTTAGGTTCGGTTAATTTAGAAGAACGCTGTGTTAAGCATTTACCTAAATTAACCTAACCTAACCTACCCTTATCAGACTAAAACTTAGCCTAGACAATCTCAGCCTAACCTAACCACAGCCTAAATTAACCTAATGTAAATGAAATGACTGGTTTCACAATTTGCCTGTTTGCTGCAGTTTGGTCGTGTCTCATGTTGCCTAAAACAAACTCGGTAATCTACAGGAGGATATATGTAAAGATAATCTCATTTTATACTTTGTCTTGAAGTTTTTGGTACGGTACTACATAGTCTACCTAGGCATTCTATACAATGACGGGTTTCCCACTTTGGCGGCAACAACACACTCTTGCCTCTCATCCCTAGCTGATTCATGAAGCTATGTGATTGGCCTAGTGTCTCTGTGTTCTGCCATCTGATTGGTCGGCAGGGTCTCAGCTGACGTACTAGAATTCCCCCAAAACATTCCCTACAGTTAAGGCTAGCCTTAGTTGAGGCCAATGCACGAAACTTAAGTCAGCCATAAGACAAGGCAAGGGGTCGTCGTGGATGGCCCTTAGAGGCAGCCTTAGGGCCGCCTTTAATATTTCATATAACACCAGCCTTAAGGCTACCTTTCGACTGAGTTTTGTGCATACCAGCCCAGAACAGTAAACGACAGAGGCCGTTGAAAAGGCTATCCTGATCACATCATCAGTTGCATTCCCCGTCAAGAGAATTCCCCACAAAACATTAATTCTCCGTCATAACAGTTCGCACCTTGGATGATTCTGCATCATCCATACATTATTATTATACATAATGGATGTTTATTTAATTATCCTTCGGCTGCTTCTTTACACAATTTGAATAAGGGTCTGAGATTGCATTCTCCAGTGACCTTGACTGGGTACAAGTGAGACGAGCACTGGTTTTAGGCTTAGGTTAGCTTGTTTTACAGCTGATTCGTTTTCGTTTTTGAAGGCTCCAACATGCTTGCATGTGTCGGCCTTGGTCATCTAATGGCGGCTCTCCACGCTGCTCGATCTCTGGCAGCCTCCCTATTCAGTCCCTTAACCCTTAAGTCACATTTAATGACCTCGTCCCATGTCTTTCTTGATCTACCCCACCTAACCGCTCCCCCAATATTAACACTTCTCACCCTCTGTACCCAATTATCATCCCCCATCCTCTCCACATGTCCAAACCACCTCAGCCTACCTCTCCTCATCACAACACCAGTACACTCCAGTCCCATCCTACCCCTCAACTCTTCTATCGTAAACCCAGCCCCCCCAGGCCTTGCATGCAGGGACGCACTGCACATCCACCTAATCATTGTCATTCCTGTACGTTTAAACCTGCGAATATCCTCTTCCTTTACTGCCCAGGTCTCGCTACAATACAGCATCACACTCCTAACACATGCTGCATACAAAGACCCCTTAGCACGTAAGGAGAGTCCTCTCAATGTCAGGAGAGGCAACAGCTCCCTGAACTTCTTCCAACCACTTCTCACTCTAGCAACCGAGCTAACTCCAGCCCCACCTTCGGCACATAACATGTCTCCCAGATAACAAAACTCCTCCACACACTCAAGAGACTCACCTGCAAGTTCAACCCTCTCACGCCTAACAATCTCCACCTGCTCTCCCCGACACACCGCACACATGAAATC